>JANEYF010002251.1:0-67913 GCA_029963845.1 Rhamnusium bicolor | reverse complement strand
CACACATGTCCAATGTTAAATCATTTCTAACTGAATAATGATAACTAGGGCTGTCAAAAATGTTCCGTGAGACAGTGGCGTACGCGAAATTAACTATCATGAGAAACAATAAACTGTTACAATTTGTAACAATGTATGTAAAACTTACCCTCTTAACTAGCTTGATGAACTAGCTTGTTTATCACAAACTGGAGAAGATGTGTAGCCATTTTGCAGCATCAGGTATGTTTTTATGGTTGTCTCCTGAGTGGTGTTCGCTTTGGTGAAAATATATTCTTATATTTGAAAACGATCGTTCGAAATCTATTGATGTAATACGCGCATACGTAAAATAGTCTTTGACGCATTTAACGGATCTGGGGTTGCACCATCACATATTTGTCTTAATTTGGTAAAGCCGGTGTCTTTACACACTTGAAACTTTTTCTTTAACGCGCTCATTTGTTGCGTCACCTATAAGAGTGTAGCAGTAGATTTACTTCGTCCACTATTTGCAGTGACTCCGCTAACGAAAACGCAATGTTTTCTAATTTTGTTATGCTTTCATATAATGGTTTATAGTTCTTCGCAATATTTTTTAAAGCTGTTTCAACGGAAATATTTTCGAATTTTGTCTGGCTTTCCTTAATAGCTGCAGCTTCATCTGGATTGAATTGTAGTATCACAGCTTTTATTTGTTGGAAATATTCAACATAATAAAAGCTGCCTGCAACCATGTTCTCCAACGTAAGAATCGGCTGTGGTGGTTCAGGAATACCGGGACATTTGCTATGAAATGCACGGAGATGTTTAGGAGATTTAAGAAACACTTTTTTGTACTTGCTATTAATGCATCCACCTCTGGAAAAACTTTTCGAATAGTTTCTGCCAAAAGATGTAAAGCATGCACTTTACACGTAACATGTATAAACGTACAACCTTGTTCTTGCAAAGAACGGCCTACCGAACGCATTGTCATGGCGCCATCAGTCACAAACATCAACACTTGACTTTTTGACAGTTCAAATTTTCTAACGTCTCCAGCATCACCATGGAAATTGTTTCGCTAGTATACTGACTTAGTCTTTTGCTAGCTAGTAACAGTGAAACTGTCGGTTTAAGAGGGTCCAGTACTTTTACTATAACATTTAAAATATAATTTTTTTACAATCTGTTGTCTGATCAACAGATAGCCACATCCGTGTATTTTTTAATTCACATTTCATCTTATTTACCATGTCTACGTGTACAGTTGGTAGATAGTTACATAACGTTGTGCGACTTGGTAATTTCATCTGGGCATTGTATTTATTCCAGAACTCTCGAAATGGTTGTTTATCGAGTATGTGCAGTGGAACATCACAGGCAATCAGCATTAATAGTAAATCAAACATAAACTGTGTTGTCGAAGGCACGCCATTTTTTCCAGTTTTATGGTGTACACTATTTACGTGAAGTCCACAATCACGCTTATCCCAGCACATCAAATCTTTCTCGCACACTTTACAAATTATTTAGCATCATCATAGAATAAATCCGGGAATTCACCTATGAATTTATTCACTTTGTCAGCAAATGGCCATTTTCTACCCCTGCGTACGTCTGCCATGCTTTATTATTAAATTAATATCAACAATACAGTACATCAAATAAAATAAAAACACAAAGACAATACGCAATACGCCCAAGTGACTTAACGTGTACACAACTCGAAAGCTAATAATAGACTGGACTGGAGAAAGAATTTTGCGGTCAATGCCGGTGACAGTAAGTACATCTGTACTCTACGACCATGATACACAGAAACGATTTGCAGCTTTAAATATAACTAATTATAGATAAGGGGATTAGTTTTAAGAGAACATACCTAATAGGAATTTAGTCTTTTATGATCACAAAAATATTGTGTAAAATATATGTATTAAATTTAAAAAAATGTTTATTTTCGACGTTTAGCGTTTTATCTATATACGTAGGTTTTTAATTTTTTGTGTTAAACTTTTTTGTCCACCGGTGATTTTTTAATTGTTATTAGTTCGCTAAAAATATTGGTTTCAAAACCAAACCAATATAGTCTTAATAAACTTATGCAAACTCCCAATTGGAAATTGTCTATGGTGCATAATTTAACGTTACATATTAACAATGTCTATCGATAATTGAGCAGAAATTTGTAAAATGCTGTTTACCATATTACATCACATGCAATATGTATGCTTAAATTAACTTCGTTAATTTATATCAACAGTTTTCAATCAGAAACGATATACTAATTTATTATTCATTGGTAATGTAGTAGTTTTCTAATTAACATGGGTGTAATATTATTTGTTTAGTCTTTATATTTTTATGTGTCCCTACTTCTATATTTATTCCGAAAATTATTAAATTGGAGTGAATATCTTTTTTCACAAATTGGTATTTTACATTTAAATTTCTGAAATCTTTCGTTGAATGTTAATTAAATGAAAATGTTAAAACACTTGCGATATCTCATAATATGGATTAAAGTAATTAAATATGAAATAAAAAAATACATATCTTGTTCGAACATTTTGTGATATTATTGTCCATATTAGGCCACGTATACATGTGCGACAAAATCTTGTTACATAACTTCAAAGACAACGTGTCAAAGGTGATATTAAGGATAAAATTTGTTTAAATCTATTCTCATTAATTCTGATTAAACGAGGAGATTTTGCTATTTCATACATTTCAATAGTGGTAATGAACTGGTGGTGAAATACAGATGCAAGATTATAAAAAATACACACATTTATATTTACTATACGATTGGAAAGAGGAAGGTGGCAAATATTCTACACAGAGAAAAATCTGTGTGACATTTTGTTCCAATTGTAAAATACTATACTCCAAATAGGTTTTAAAAGTAACAGGAAAAATTTGTACAAATAAGTGTAAATCTATAATTTGTGTAAAATTTTTAAACAGATTCAGAAGATTTCCTTAGCAATTTGATGCATCTAAATATCTTCACTCGTAAAACATATTTACATAAAATGCACTCTTAAATGACACAGTATTATCAGTTTTTTTTAAGAAAAGGTGTTTTTTAGTTTTTCACAATTTCTAAATCTGAATCTCGATCATTTATAAAATTTTATTACGCTTAAGCTTTATTGCGATTGGCACCTAGTAACTTTAGGCAAAAAAATTTCAATATGTCGAATAAATAAAAGTGATTTGTTTATAGACAGCTTCGTTTCGTCGTTTTAAACAACGTGTAAAAGTTTCATGCTGACGTTACAAGAAACAGACGAAGATGAAGACGAATTATAATTCTTTTTTGGCGAGAACATGAATTGGGCCTACTGGGGAAACCATGCAAAAAACACTCCTTCTATTCTACCTTCAAGGTGGTGCGGAAACGGATGCATCGTACATCTTATATACTTTGTTTTCGTTTTATCTCGAAAACGGTTCGTCGTACATGAAAAATGTAGGATTTTCTTGTAGATAATTGTAGACAATGAGATCTTTCATAATAACTTATATTGGCCTCGTACCGACAGGAAGCAAGATACTAGCGAAAAATCGTTTTAGACCTATAACCTCTTATATCTTCTAACACCGGCACGATATATATGGGGAATTTTCACACGTGATTTATAACGACGAAACGAAGCTGTCTATAAAAAATCATTTTTATTTACTTGGTAGATCAAACTTAAAGTTACTGGGTTACATGATACAAATGCACTGATATGTCAATGCGCATGGAGGCGGGGCTTCCGATCCTAAACGTGACGTCAATAGCGAGAAAATACACAGTAGTTTTGTAATAGCTTTAAAATGTTTTACACTTAATTAATAATAATTTTAAATAATATAGGAAATTTAAAAGATACATTTTTAGTTTAAATATGTTGTACAAATATCAAAAGATTTCAACTGAACTTGCTTGCGAACATAACCTCATAATTTATCTACGTTTAGCGGAAGACATCTTTTAGCAATTTTGGCTGCGATTTTTACAGCAAATTGTGCTGTAGTGAGGAAAATTGAGGATTTGCAATTTCTTGCTGCCTACATAAAGCTGATAGAAACCGATATAAATTTGTCTGGTACTGTTATCAGTTTAATTATAAGGCACATTTCTCAAATGCTTTTACATCATTCTTAGATTCAAAATATCCAAACGTTATATTTTTAATTTCTCTGCCTTTTTTCAAAACAGTTTGCCCACTTTGATTTTTGATATGGAGATTTGTAAGTCTGTACAGAACGGACTGAGGATTTCTATATTTTCTTTGAGCCACCCTCTAGGAGATTCCATTTGTATGTCCCTTATTGCATTCTGCAACACCTCTGGGTCATGTTTGGAATAAGTTTTCCAGCATTGTCTCTATTAACACGTTAAGCGCCAAAGCAACATGACGAAAACTTCCCCTTGTGCCAAAAATTTTTTTCCCGTTATTTTAACTTGTTTTAATTAAAAAAAAGTTGTAATGGTAAAAAAAATTTTTTTAGAAAATGTTTTCTCATTTTTTTGGGGTTTCGATTGTAGCGGTCCTTAGGGACCAACGTGGCGGGGTGAGAACAATGTGCCGTCGGCGCCATAGCGGTCCCATTAGCGGTCCTGTTGACATGCGTTTTCAAGGAACGTATTATATAAAACCTAATGTTTCCAGAGGATGAGGAGGATAGATCTGGCTCTGCATCCAGATCACAAAAAAAGGACGAGGTTCATCTAATGAAGAAAAAGAATGGCATTGCTCATAAAGTACGACATTATTGTAAAGGCTGTTATGTCAAGAAACTCAAGGGAGAAATGGATAAAAATAAAGTGCCAAAAGTTACAACATATTGTGATAGTTGTCCTGATAATCCTCATTTTTGTATAGATTGCTTTGTTAAATATCACAAGTAGTGGTCCCAAACATATCTTTTCATTTTTATGGTACAATTACTATTTTATTTACTTATTTACGATTGATATTATTAGCCTAAAAGTTTATAACTTAAAACAGTAACAAAAAAACCTATAAGCAGCCCTGAATTTTTATTTATCCTTTATATTAAAAAGTTGCCTATAGTAGACATTCCTCACAGGCCACAGCGGTCCACCTATGATGTTAAATTGGAATCTATACTAGCCCGCTGGCGTGTATAGCCAGTCTTGTATTAGAATATCCAAGCGGTCCCTAGGGACCGCCGTGGCCTGGTAGACAAATCCACCATCGGTCCCTAGGGACCGCCTTGGCGCTTAACGTGTTAATCACGAAAAAAACTCAAATTTTTTTTTTTTTAATTTATTTTGGAATCTATTTATAAGAATTTTCCAAATTTTTTATATCATAATCAAGAGAAACTATTTTAAGTTTTATTGTAAATATTGGATTGTTTGAACAGAATGCTAATTAATGTTTTTTAATCTACTTGTTTATTGGTAAAAACACCACTCATTCCAAAGGCTTGAGCAAGACTAAATCATTCCTAGTAATAAAAGTAATGTATAGTATAGGCTGTTAGAGAACCAAGAATAGATACTATTTATCAAAGAAAAATAATTTGTTTACTGTTCCTGCCACTATTACTACCGCTTTTGACTCTCCTAAATTCTGTCTTTCCAGACTTCTAGACTCTTTACGGTAGTAAAGTTTTATTGTTTCATTTAGGTTATCTGAAAATATATCTCACAATTTATGCCTTTGTCACTAACAACAGACTTATCCATTGGGCAACCTTATTTTCAAATATTAATAGATAAATTCTTAGAAACAGACATCTACAAGCATTGTAGCATGGAAAGAAAAACCTTTTATTCTTTGATGGAGGATGGAGAATATATTTATTACTAAATAATCTTCCTCGATATCCACATATGTATTATTAATAAAATATTTAATATAATAATCATTTTTGGAGGTGCATAGCTCAGACCACTTTCCAATTTTAAACAAACTGTCGAGGACATAACATAACCTATCTGTTGGTTATAATCTCCGAATCTGTGTTTTTCCAACTTCAACTTACTATCGCAAAGTATAATCAAATCAGAGGTTGGTCCAAGTATGTTACCATTTAATACCGCACTTTAATTATGACCATAATTATGACCTAGTAGTATCGATTTTTGTGCTCGAATCTGCATATTATTTTTTGTTTAATAATCGATCTTGTTCAAAAGTAAAATTCAAACTACTTGTAAATAATATTATAGTTACTACACTAACAGTTGTTAGTGTTATTTGACTTCAGCGTAATTAATTAAATTATTCATCTGTTTTGCTAATTAATTTTATAAAATACAGCTGAAATATTAATAAATCGTTCATTTCTAAAATTTGCCTGCAAAGGCTTTATTGCCATAATGGTTTCTATTGGTTATGATTAAGTATTAGATAATTTTATCATGTTTTAAATTTATCAGCACACAATTCACTCTTTCACAAGCTCTTCATTTTTAGGAAAATGAAAATACCCTTATATCAGTTCTTTTGGTTATCCGATTATAATTTCTACAATCAGCCACAGCACAATTTGGCATCTTTAAAATACACAAAATAATGACAACCTCACAATTTCAATGATTTAAATTTCCCGCCACTTTATTCTCGTCGCTGACGCATACGCAGAAGGGAACGAAATTCGGCCGTGGAATTAGCATACCAGTATATCAGTATCCTGCTGGGTTTATAAAGAATGTTTACCTAATGAATAAAAATTCTTCTTGAGGTTGTCGCGAACACTTTTCATAAATCGGTTTCTGGTCAACGTATTGACGTTGACCAGAACCAATAACGATTTTTTTTATGTAATAGTAGAGTACGAACGAGTTATAAGGGAACTCCATCTACCAATAGGCAATCGCAATAGATAAATTGAAAAACTGTTCCGATATAGCAAACTTTACTAATAAACGTATAATAAAATACCAAGGTAGTCCAATAGAAAGGTGAGATATATTCATAAATTGTAATAAATACTAAACACTATACTTAAAGGTACAAAGTCGTAATCCTCTCACAATTAGTTAAAAATTAAATGCAGTAATATACTGTAGACTTAGGTTAATTACAACGAAAATAAATAAGTTGAGTCTCCAAATTTCCCAAATTTGGTAGCAAACGTTTATGAAATCACAATTTTTATGTTACACAAGACAATTTCTTCAAACCCTTTAAACAGTTGCTTACAACTAATTGTAAATGGAATGGCAATAAGTGTAATAAAATATACACGTACTATGTATTATTAAAATGTATAAAACTGTATAACGTTTTGCATTGAAATTTTACAATTGTTTAAAAAATGCAACAGGACCTTGCTCCCTCAACTTTAGACAAAATTTGCCAAAACGGTTTTTCTCCATGTATAAGAAGGGCGCAATATGGTGCTTGCTGATTTAATATTACAAGGAGTGAACCATGTAACTTATTAGGTCCAGACAAGTTCTTTAGTTCACTCCATGACTAAAATCTATACTCAACGGAAAACCGTGATGGCATGACATTACAAGCTTATGTTCAGTGCACGAATATATTGAACCAAAGAATTTCATCACGCAACATCCTTTGAGGATTCAGCGGTTGATAGATCGCGGCGAACTGACATTACAAGAATACATACGCTCAATGTTACGCCAACGTTGTGCCAATTCTCCAATATAAGTTTAAATAAACTGATAAGGTCATTTTACTAGTCCATTACAATATTGGTGGATAATCGTCTCTACGTATAATTATTGTGATAGTTTGTAGTACTTTAAAAGTAAGAAGTCTATTATTTATTAGCAAACAATGTGTAAAATATATAATCAACGAGTCTGGTTCTATTAAAAAAAACATCTACAAAAATAATAACAAAACATTGTTTCCCTGCCTAGATCATCATCAGTGAACTTGCATAAGGTACCTAAGTAAAAATTTAAGAACTTCAGGTAGAAAAAGCTTTAGTTACACACCAATTTTTTTTTTATTTTAAAGAAACGAGGTTTCAAAGCAAAGGACATTGAAATACAAAACAATATTCGGAATATTCTTTCATAATACAGTACCGCTCGGTACCTATTGAACAACACAAATTACATTATCTTGGAGTCAAATCTCTATTTAACTTTTTACTAAATATTTGGAATCACGTTTTTCTACACCAATAAGATTGATAACATTTGTATGGCTTTTAGGAGGGTTGACATCATTTGATATAATTTACGTAGATCGATTTGTGAAGAAAAATTGTGGCAAGTCAAGTAATATGGGTTGATAGAGATTTTTTTTGTTCAAATATTGCTATTTACCTTTTCACACCGTGTATAGCTAAATAACTTTTGCTATTTGTAAATTTCAAACGATTAACTATGAGTTATGCTATTATTCCCCTGAAAAACACAAGACGGGTAATTTGGAACTTCTTGAAATATCTCGAAAACTAGAATTGACCCTTGCAGATGTCCACAAATAATGATATTTTAATCCGCTTAAGCCCATCTAGATTTCTTAATTTTAAAGGAAATTTCTTGTAAAGAAAACTACAAAAAATGTTACGAGAGTAATGAAAATTGATAAAACATTAGTTCAGCAAGTTAGTGCTGCTTTAGGGAAATGCAAATTGGACATCGAGGTGTGGGCCAATTATCCACAAAGCAGCTCCATCTATGGTGTCTAATAATGGATGGTCTCTAGAGCACCTAACTTCGGAAGCATTCTACGCACAGGCATATGCGGATGACGGACTGGTCACATGGTCAATTCAATCAATTCCACCATGACGGAAACCACCATTTTCATTAAGAAAAGAAGAATAGATCATGTATGGTGGACCTACTGCGCGCGCTCAGGAGTTCTGATACCTGAAACTAAACCTAGATAATAATCTGTCATGGAGGCCGTAGATCGACGTCATAAAAATGTCGATTACGACCTTCTGGCAATTGTGCCGGGCAGTAGGTATGAACGGGGGTCGCAACGCACGGATCCTATATTCACTTTACATTTCGGTCATCCATCCACGGCTCTAGTACTCGTATGTATCTGTGGTCTGGTGGCCGAGTATGGACAGAGCGATCATATTCAGAAAGCTGGCAAAAGTCCAGACTCTGGCTTGTCTAGGGATCACTGGCTCAATGAGGACGATGCCAACAGGAGGTTCTGCTAGGCTTGCCAACGCTTCCCTCGTGGATAAATAGGGAGTCTATGATGACCTACATAAGAATGCAGAATTTTGGGAGCTGGCGCTGTTCAGGACACGCAGCAAGGAAAATCTCCATCTCTATCCTAAATATGAGAGATGCGAAAGACCACCTAAAGTTGAAAAAGAAATATACTGTAATTCTTCCCAGTAGGGAGAAGTGAAGGGAAGGGAAAATGGACTTTCCCCTGGACTTTCTGGTACGCCAAGGATCTCGTGTAGCCGCCAGACTATCCTCCGAGACGGGAATATATCTGAAAGGCTGAGGTGTGCAGTAGACCTTGGGCATCACAAGAAGACAGATCGTGGGGGCCCTTAATGAGCAGGCCCACAAGAATCTAAGAAAGTATTGGGGGTCCAACGGCTTGTAAGCAACCTCAACTTTTGTGACGGAGCCGAACAGGTCAAGATCGGCCTAGTTACTACATAGAAGTTTAAAGACTCTAAACTTTTTAATCGGAGTTCTGAGAACCCACTGCAGACTTGGGAGACATCTATCATTAATAGTTGTTGAGGACGATTATATGTCCAGGATACGGAAGTGACCAAGAAAACGTTTTACCACTTCTTGAGCTAGTGTGAAGTGTTCGGACACCTGAGTCATAGAATATTCGGTAGTGAGGTGCTTTTAAGAGAAGACATGAGCTCCTTTGCACTGACTGATATCCTGACCTTCATTAGACGATCAGATAGATTCAACGAACGAAAAAAAGCAGCCTATTTACCAGGCATCAGTCTCCCCTACTATTACCATTACCATTACCAGCGAATATTTTTTTAATCGGTTAATTTATTAAATTTCTATTTTTCCACTACGAGATAAAAGTTTTAACGTATACAACTATATGAATAATAATTACATGATAAGTTTAAAATACGATACTTATATGTAAACTGATGATAATGTAGAATGCGCTGTGTTCCATAAACCGCGTTTTCACTGGCCTTTTCAATGATAATGTGAAATCCAATAGTGTTTTTAGTACTCCACAGTCATTAGAAAAACATTTAATCTATGCATGTTTTAACTACTATCTTGCTTACTGTTTTGATAAAATGTACATGTGACAGTTATGCAGCACTATAAAAAGTGTTTGTCGATTTCGCTTATTTTTAAATAAAATTATTTACTTCCTAAAATGCATTATACAGTGGTGCGTCTATACCATATAAATTCGATAAAATCATTACAAAGCGGTAGATCGATTTTTTAGATACATTTGTCTATTTTTCATATACAAAAAAACTTTTTTCAAAAATGTTTGTAAAACTTACGACACAACCGACATTTTTTTTGAATGCCAAACCTCCACGTGCTATTTGAAAAGGTACGTTTTACTAGTGTAGTATCAAAAATTATAGTATTAAAAACCTTTTTTTTTTGAGACAACAAATATTTTAGATGTTTATGAAAATCTTTGAAAAATTATATATATGAAAATCACTCTGGCAAATCAAATTACAAATTTAACTTAAAATGTTGCCTCAATTTCTGTTCGTCCCTTTTAAATAAAACTTGTCATCTATTAGATACACATTGTATTTTCCATTCTGAATAGTATTTCTTAATAAAAAACATTCATTCTCTTCATTTTTTCTAACTACTCAATAATATTTTTTGTGATATACGCGTATCTGCATCACAGATACAAATTCGATTCTACATATAAATGCAAATGCAGAATAAGCCCTGTCGTAGTATTTTTGTATATTTTATAGATACAAATAAATATAGAGCAGATCATCCCTTGCAGCGTATTCATAGACTATTCTAAGAATAGCTATTTGATACTCTTGAGACACAAGCAGACGTCTATGAAGTTATTCTGTCCAACTATGTTCTTCTAACCAATTGTGTGTAGTTTAGTCGTAAAATTTCTTAGGGATCCGCAAATAAAAATTCAGTAGCCAATTCAGTTTTATCTTTATCGATATTTGCTGATATGATTGATTAATCGGCAACAAATACGTAGTGATTAATGGTATTAAATTTATTAGTCAATTTATATTTTGTCTTTGCTGTTTAGGTTCTTGCATAGAATATATAACAACATTTATGAGGAAAACTATTCAAATATCACGGATTTATTAACCCTAGTACCATGTAATGGACCCTCTGTTCGTGATTTGATTAATATCTCCCACGACACTTAAAAAGTATTCAAAGTACTCGATTTGCATACTTTATTATGGACAAGAGAAATATTTACTAGGTTTTATAAACAAATGGGCTCTCCTACGATGGCTCTGAAGGGCCACAGCAAATAAAAAATAAATTAGAAATTTCTACTTTAAAACTAGAATTGTCTACTTTTGAAAGTAGAAATTTCTACTTTAAAACTAGAAAATTTCTATTTTAGAAATTAGAAATTTCTATTTTTAAAGTAAAAATTTCTAGTTTTGAATTTTTGATCTTAGGAGGCGCGGCGCCTAAAAGGTGTATTTTGCCAATACCGCCTTATCAGTGGCTTCTAGGTAAAAAATGGCCTGTATAAACTTTTTAATATCGCTGGTATAAAACTTTTTGAGGAAACAATTTCCTAAAAATCCAAATATAGCTTAAAAATGAGCGTTCTTAGAATTTTCATTGATCCGTCCCACTTTGAATCTCCTTAACTCTGTATCTATCTATTCGACGTTTCAGACAAAAGCTTTATGTTCTTAAAAAGTACATTATACAGGCCATTTTCACCTAGAAGCGGTATTAGCAATAAACCCGTTTTGGGCGTCGTGCCTCTTAAGATCAAAAATTCAAAATTAGAAATTTATACTTTAAAATTTGAAAGGACATGGCACCCGAACAAGAGGGATCCTGGGTTTCCAGTAGATGTTTCTGAAATTTCTTGTACAATATATTATGACCTAGGATGACACTTGTATATGCGGGAAATTTTTGTGTACCAGAAAACAGGTCCGAAGATTCTTTCTTTTGCAAAGTTTAAAAATATAATTTTTTCTCTTTGGATATGAATATTCTTTAAAAAATCGATTAGTATAAGGAAATTGAAGTATCCTATAATGAAGATATACGAGGTGCTATGATTATTAATGATAAATACTAACTTTAAAAAGTTCTAAAAAATGTATTTTAGATGCAAACTGTTGATAAAAATATTGATTGAATAAATACTTATTTTGTACGTTTTTGAAGCAATTTCAGTTTCTATAATTAATGTGTACTTAATATTTTTGTTGTTAATATATTGGAGAATAGTAGTGTTTTATTTGTTTCCTTGTGATATCGAACTACCACAAGTAACGGCTTCCTCAAGCGACTTTTAAAACTTTTTAATTTTGCGAAGTATACCTTGACGTTATTTTGTTATTATAGTTGTCACTTAAATAATTCATTAACTGCCAACAATTATTTCATACGAAAACTGTAAAATTTTAATTTTTTAAAATGGTACAATGTTATATATATAAAATGTCGCAAAATTACATGGAAATCTGTTTCGTTTTAATGAAATTATGTTAAACGAACAGTCCAGAATTTGTTTAAACTGTAAAGAAGAATAAACAGAGTAATTGAAATGGAAGATGATCCGTTGGCAATCCCTATGGACGTTCTAGTACAGTATAGCACAATGAACTGTTTTGTTTGTCAGAGAATTTGTCGATTTTGAGTAAGCATTGATGCAAGAATAGACTTTTTCTTAAAAACTGGAATTTATTTACCCTTGGAAACACGATGCTGTAATCAACATTTAACCGTAAATTGATTAATACAACGAGTTTATTAACAATCTCATATCTGTACCGCTACAAATAAGCATGACGGGACCAGAGACCAGTGAATGGTTTAGAAAAATTAAGCAATATGCTCAGAAAGTATCATCTTCAAAATACGAAGATGAGGCCAATTTTGATGACGATGACTTAGTCCATTACATCTTTAAATGAACACCAATTTCGTGATATATTTCAATTTTGCAATCCTGTACAATATGGCGGTCATTTAAGGAATGTCACAAAGAAACATTTGATGAAAGTGAGATAGGGATTATCAGATACCTGTTTAAAAACACTATTGAATTACTCGTGCCTACGAAATGTAAGTATAGCTATTACCATTATAAGACAGAGCCTTATTATGGTCACATTTGTACCTGGAAACTTAGTATTTGATTGTCCTAAAGTTCAAAAAAAGAATAATTCATAAATAGCCATGTCACCCAGATTTTCAATCCTGAACCAGAATATCCAAAAGCAATTTTGTACCCTGACTGTACACATTTAAAAGTTTCAAAAATATCCCATTTTCATATTTAACGACAGTCCTACTCTTACCATAAAAAGTATAATTCGTTAAAAGCAGGAATAGTAGTCGCTCCGGATGGATATATTTTAGATGTACATGGTCCATACTTCTCGGATGTTCGCAATAATGACGCAGAAATTCTTTTACATGACATGACCCAAGATCAACACATATTAAGAGAATGGGTTCAAGAAGGTGATATATTTGTTGTAGATCGTGGCTATAGGGATGCTGTTCGGTTTCTTGAAGAACTGAATTTAAACTACGAAATTCCACCTCACCTGTTACGTAATCAAAGGCAGTTTACCACAGAGGAAGAGAATCGTTCGTGAATAGTGGAATCAAGAAATGGGCATTTAAAATCAGTTTTTAAACTTTTAGGGATATGATACCAATTCAACACTGTGTACACAGATTTTTTGAAAATTGCGTGCTCTATATTAAACAGATTTCGCGAGCCTATTCACATGCAAGATTCAAATGAGGAGCTTGCACAACGTATGTCAGAAATTAGAAATGGAGATAACATTAATTTGCTTCAAACAAGAGTTCAGCAACATCAAATGCTTCGTGCAAGAGGTCATAGCCCCTAGATTAACATTCACGAATATGACTTGGAAAGAATTTCCTAGACTAAATTATTATTACCTAAGGCTGAAAACTTTAGGAACCTACCAAGTTCGATTATCTCCAAGATATGTTCAAGACACCACAAATCGCAACCCAAACAACGAATTTATTCTTTAAACTCAGTTATTTGAACCAGGACTTATAAGAGCAAAAATATTTTCTCGTTTTTATTCAGTCGGTGAGACATTTAATTTTTATTTCCTACCTTGAAAATCCTGATCAAAATATGGATCCTATATCAGGAACATATTGCACATGCAAAATGTGAGCAAGGACATTAGGAGTATGTGCTCATGTAGCTAGTTTGTTGTGGTATTTGGGATATGCTAGACATGAAGAAAATGTGATATTCATCCGTCAGCAATATACCTTTGGGGAGTTCTTTAGATGCGGCCAAATAGAGAACAAAATCATGTTGTAATTAACTGATGTTGTATTTAATTATTTTAGTATCTTTGGAGAGTATTATGATTTTTTAAATACTCTATCTTAGCAGTTTCAGAATGGAAAATCATTAATTTATAGAAAAACGGGTATTTATTTTTTTGTTTTTATGTTAAGTATTAAATGTGTATTTGCTAAGGTTATAAAATGATATATATATATATATATATATATATATATATATATATATATATATATATATATATATATATATATATATATATATATATATATATATATATATATATATATATATATATATATATATATATATATATATATGTATATATATATATATGTATATATATATATATATATATATATATATATATATATATATATATATATATATATATATATATATATATATATATATATATATATATATATATATATATATATATATATATATATATATATATATATATATATATATATATATATATATATATATATATATATATATATATATATATATATATATATATATATATATATATATATATATATATATATATATATATATATACATATACATAAAAGTTACTATTTATCATTAACAATCAGATCACCTCTTATATTTTGATTATAGGATACTTCGTTAAATAAATATATACCTCAAAATCCTTATACTAATCGATTTTTTAAAAAAGAGAGAAATAATATTTTTAAACTTTTGCAAAAAAGGAATCTTCGGACCTGTTTTCTGGTTCACCCTGTAGGCTCATAAAAATTTCCCGCATATACAAATGTAATCCTAGGTTATAATGTACAAAAAATTTCAGAAAAATCTACTGAAATCCAGGATCCCTCATGTTCAGGTGCCTTGTCCTTTATACTTTCAAAAGTAGAAAATTCTAGTTTTTAAGTAGAAATTTCTAAATATTTTTTATTTCATGTGGCCCTTCAGAGCCATCGAAATTCTTCAGATGGTTTTGAGATCTCTTGATCTGGGATGATTTTTAGAATTGATTGTTTAAGATAATTTATTTGTTTGCTTTGTGGAAACACACCTGTTAAACTTTATATTCAGTTGAGCCAGTTTTCTGTTTGCTTAAGAAAAAGTGAATTGTCACAGCTAATAAACTGAATCTTGGCATGGTTTAGTTGTCAGCTTCATATAAAAATAATTTCTACTCACTTGTGTTTTTTAGAGCACAAACTATTTATAGGGCTAGCATCTTTATACAATGGCAGAAAATAATGATTTCTCTTGTGTAAACCAGAGGAGAATACCTCAATACATGCTTTACATAATCATTTGAATATCATAGACATAGATATCAGGAAGGCAATTTTTATTGCAGAAAGTAAAGTATTACGGTGTCTATTCTGCAACAGATTGCTTTTCTTTCTAGAGAACGATGAATAATATATGATTGACTTTTCTTCGCGAAGCACGACAAACCGGCTACTATATTACGAATATAAATTTGATTTAAATTGCAACTGATACAGACATCGGAAAATTTCCGAGCTTGCAGGGCTAGTACATGGCATAAGAGACAATAATATTCATTTGTACGCAACAATTAAATACATACCTCGAGTGTATTAATATTTAATGAAACCTCCTGTACGGTGTTTAAGGCCGATCCAAGATATATGGCCGCCTACGTGCGAATATTTAGTTTGCCGCCCCCATTTCAAAAAAGAATTTTTACCAAACTTTAAAAAAGATTAGGTAGACGAGACAGAGAACATTATCTACTTTATAAATAATTCTTTATTTGTTTATAATGTATGTAACAACCTCAATAACAACATATATTCATGTAAGATAAAAACAATATACAAAAAATAATTATTTTTAATTTTCTGTTGTAACTTTGGCCAGTTTCCTTCAAGATCATAACAAGAAAAGCAAATGGTATCTAGCAAAAATACAACAAATACTGTTTAGCTATTTCGCACGTAAAATGAAAATTAACAGGAGAATTTCATGTTTATGATAAAACGCGCCGTGCTCTTTTTTATGCGAATTCATCTATATTGCCAAAAAGTCTAACTTTTCACTAATTTCACTTTCGATTGAAATGATAGTCAAATGAGAACACCTTTCCTTGGAAATAGTCGGCAACGGAGATGTTAGGAAAGCAAGGTATTAAGTCTTAATCTAATAAAATTAAATGGTTAAACATTTCTGTTGGTTTTATAGGTAGGAAAAAGGTCTCGGAAAGAATTCATTGAATAGTTCTCTTCTATCTAAATCTTTTTTAATGATCTTATCTTCAGTTATCTGAAGTTTATTATCTATATTCATGCAACATTTTTTAAAATATTCTGGAGCTGTGGAATGGAAAGTTACCAAAAAACTGAACAATAAATAGATTCTTCTAATAACTGAAAGCGTTCGTTTATTGAATTAATCGTGACATACAAAACTGCAAAATAAAAATTTATTTTTACTTTAGGGGTTGCGTGACGTACTCAAAACATTTCGATTTTTTCCTTACGCGAAGTTCAGGGAATTGTGACTCAACCAAAATTTCCTGTGCTAAAAAGAGACGATTCAGTAAGAAATGCGTAAAACCATCATTGCTTCTTTTACAAACTAAATACCTTTTTAAATTTTTTAATGCCTCGGCACATTCCAATAAATCAGAGTTAATATCTATTCTTTTAAGCAAATCATGCTAACTTACCAGAGAACATATGCTCTGTGGTAATTTAGCATGATTTATATTAGGTTTGTTCCAGCATAAAATCACAAACTGTTACACGCACTTTTTGAATGCGCATGTTCAAACTTCAACTAGTCGGGAATTAGTTGTCAATTTATACTGCTGGAATGAAATTTTTGCTTCTTTCGCACGTTCGCCCCATGATATTTGATTGAAAGTTATAAATAATATTACCTATAGCTCTGTTTTGTAATCATTTTGAATCATTTGTGTTTAAATTTCCCAAAACACAATAGTTTTAGAAAATGGAACGAATTATTTTATATCTTTATGCAAACTAAAGAATGGTACCACATGACGTTAAGTTCATTCACAAATACATTTATAATTCAAATAGCATGACCATGCTAAAATCCACGGAAAATCTAAGAATTTTTCAAAATGTTGGAAATTGGTTAGAATTAATTAGTTGACTTGCTGTAATATTAAATTAGTAGACAGAATCTCCGATTACTCTCTGCTGGAACGCCAATTTCGTTTTGTGCATGTTCAAGATGGTTTGAAATAGTTTCTGACTGCTGTTAGAACAAACCTATTACAAACTTATACGGACTTTTATCTGCTAATGAGTTGACCATGTGTTAGGTTGTTTATCCTTAGAATCAGAAAGTTGAGTGAGACTACTGAGAATCATTTTTGGTTATTGGGACTTTTTGACTACCTAACGGCCCCTTAAACGGCCGCCCACGTGTCGTGCATTATATTGCCACCTGCTAGGATCGGCACTGTTCAAGGATAGATTAATATTATCATAATTTATTCTGCGTAAAGAGCAGTTAGCTTGGACCAATTTGGTCAATACATCACTTTGTATATTAAAAAGGAGCGTTGTACATCGACAGATGTCAGCGGTGCAAATTTAAAACGCTTCCTCCACGGCAAATCTCGATATACGCGTAAAATTTTAAAACAATAATTTTTAGTTAACACAGTGTGATTTATCTTTAACAGTAACACCATGACGGTTCGGTAAGCAGCTTAGTGAATTCTGCACATTACGCATAATATTTACAGATTCCCCTATAAGTAGTGTAATATATTCCAGTTTCGTAAATGCTTCAACTAAAATTTGCAATCTCACACATGTATAGTACGTAACTGCTCTTAAACGGATGAAACTTGAAGTGCCGCCTGGCCATGTCTTATAGCGTCGGATTCTCGGGAATTTAATTCCATTATAAACTGTTTTGCGCTTTTATGCTTTTATGAAACATAATATTTTATTACACACAGTACAGTGCAATGCAGGTCCATGGACTCGAAAGTCATTAAACTGAGAACAAAATTTCTGCAGTCCAACTTTTGACAAATATGAACGAAAGAAAATGCGACACAGTTGTTACTATTAGTAAAAAAAAAAACATCTGCAGGTAAACTGAATAGTGCATAAACACGTTCGCCGTGCGTGCTTACCCATGAAATCTCAGACAGTCCGGTTGGGAAGCTAGTCCGGGACTCACGGAAATTGTCGGTGTGTACATAACTTTGTACATTTTTGATGACTGACTAATAATTACTTTTGATTTATATAAAACTGTTATCATACTCAATTGGTTATTATATCGATTACTAGTGTCAATTAATGAACATATGTTAATAATTTATGGATATGAGAGACATATAAAAATATTTAACATAAACTCAGATACTTCATAAAAATATTCGCCTAAAAACTTTTAGGCTTATTAGACCTATGAGCATATATATTTCACAACTTTTTGTTTCTTGTCTATGTAAATAGTGCCCACGCAGCAATTTATATTTAAAGGAAAACTTTTTTGCAAACTTTAAACAAGTGGGAGCTTGTTTTAATTTTAGATCGCCTCTCTCACAGTTGGGTCATAGCAATCTTGTTGATTCTTCTTTGTGAGAAGTGAGGAACAAATAATAGTGGAAATCTTTAATTTACTTTTATATATGGAGCCTTGGTAAAGTGATCTACTTTTATACAATTTAATTCTGACTTAAAAAAATGGCTGCACTTTTATCTAAATAGTTTCTTTAGGAGTTATAGGTTGAAAATTACTAAATAAGATATTTTTTGGTAAACCTAGCACCTGGTGCAGGTGTCCATAGTGAACAAAAAACATTGTTTATTTTAAATTTAAGAAAAAATTTTTGAGTTGTTGTTAATGCCTCTTATCCGGAGTTGCGTGTTCGATGCCTAGTCGAGGAGCTGAGATTTTTCTAATCCAAAAAATTAATCCTAGCATACTCGGATATTGGGTGTGTTCGTTGTCTCTAAATGTGTAGCCTTTACCCGTACAAAGTGTATCAAAGTACCTTTACTGATATAGGGGGTTGTGTGTAAACACACTTAATTTAATTGATTAATTAATTAAAGTGAAATCAAAGGGAAAAAAAGTAAAAGTAAAAAAACTTTTAATAAAGCTCAAAAAAGATATCTAAAAAGACCAAAGACATACAACAAATAATCTGTCTCCTATCTGCAACTTTGATTGAGGAAAGGAAGAACTTAAAAAAAAATGGAAATTCGGTTATATCGCAATAATTTTCTCCCAGAATCTGCCATTATATTTATGACGTGTTTTTTGTTACACCTTGTATACAACAAAACACAAACTAATTATATTTTATAGAAGTTCTAGGTAACACACAACAGGTGCCTTCATATTTTTTACAGGTCATTTATATGTAATTAAAACCAACGTAATGTTTCTGTATGTATAATATTCTCAACGCATTTGAATAATATTATTTTATTGATTACTTTCTACCGCAGTGCTTGTTATTTTATACATTTCAATTAGTTTTTTTCTATTTACATATACGAATTTTGTGAATATATGAAATACAGTCATTGAAACTGTAAATACACATTGGGCACCCAAACGGGATAAAATTATAATCATTATAGAAATACAATAAATACTGAAATTAAGAATAAATTCATTCTCGTTTTATGTTAAAAATATCAATTTTCAAATTGACAATTTTTATTTTTGTAACTTTAAAAGAGACACTGAAAGTTTTCCATTTCATGTTATATTTCATTGTAATTTTTAGGACATTCTACCACATGAATAACTCCTCTAATTTTCAATAAAACCCTAAAAATAAAGTTACATTAAGATTTGGTTGAATCTTTGAAGGATTTTTTATATATAGAAAGTCCCAACATGAAAAAAGAACAAATAACAGAATGGCGTAAACAAAACATGATTAAAACTTCATTTATTGTTAAAATTAGGTTTTCCATAATGATTTATTTTAGTGACTTATATAGTAATATATATAGTGTTGTAATATATTTGTAAACTTTATTAAATATTTTATCCTCTTAGAGTCTTTTCTAAAATGGAAGTTGTAAGTATTGATAACACTCACACAAACGTCAAAATACTGAATATTGAAATTGACACAGATTTTGCAAACCAAGTTTGCTTTATTTGAAGATAATTAAAAACCAGTCATGTTGTTAGGTATTGTTTAGCATCAATTTAGGTAAAATGAAGGTAAAAAACATATACAGGGTGATTCTTAATTACGGTAAAAAAAATTATTACATGTAAGTATATGAACGAATATTAAGGGACTCAAAATTTTTGTAATGAATTTTTTCGTAGGTGAATAAAACACTATATGTGATATTTAAATTTGATTCAATTGAATATTTAGTTGTTGTAGGGCGCCGCCGAAGGTACTCTTTATAAATAATTTCGGACATTGTTTTTTTTGTTTATTAATAAAATAATAAATAATAACAGTTATAATTGTTGATTTTTTTGTAGGTTGTAGTTTACAACAAAAACCTGGAAAAACCGCTTTGTGGTCATCTGCGACTAAATCGTTATATTAACTAAATATTCGGGTATGTTTGGGCAAAGAAATAATGGCCTTTTCGCATATTATTCACTTTTTTATAATGCATGATAAATAAAAAACTGAAATATTTTACTGATGAAGTTTCCTTCGGTATCTGGGTTAGAACCTGTCTCTTTGTGTGATTTTAACTACTGTAAAAAGTAATAAGGTCTAATTAAGTAATTTTCGTTAGAGTGACTACCTAAATATTAGAAAACATATTCTGAAATTTATTACATAACTCATAAGGATTATATATGTGCCAGTGACCACAAAACGGGTTACACGATTCTCTCAAAAATCATTTCATTTACAAAAAATCAACAAGTATACCTTTTTTTATGTAAAATTACAATTTACATCTACTTAAAATATAAATGCCATCTATTATGTTGTATTAAAATATCTAACTTGATAGAAATAGGGAAAATATGTTTGAAAATATTGCGAAAAAAATCATTTCCGATATCCCCGAAGACACCCCTTAAAATACTCTTAAAAATCGAAAAAAGTCAAAATTTTTTTAAAATAATAAATAAATTCTTTGATTCCTGTCGGACTTGTCTGTGCACATTTGTGTTTTCTTGTATACCAGTTTGGATGAAATTTTCTAAAATAAATATGAGGTAGATCTCATTATATTTATATCTGGTTCAGAAAAATGAAGAGAGCTGAAAATTGATATAAAAAATATAATTTAAATACCTCAGAAATTATGAATTGTACGGGTTTTCAGAAAAATTCGGTTTGCAGATGTCCACTAGATATAAAAATAATTCATAATTATTAGTAACTGAATTGATAGAAACCGCATTTAATACAAACATTTAAAAAGAGATCCTTTTTCTTTCAGCCTTGATGGGTACGTTTTTGAAAATAAATTTTGGGTTATCTATGAAAGTATTACGAAACCTTATCTCGATTTATAGAATATGTAAAATTTTTTTAAAATTTTGGTATTTGTAATCTTAACAGCGGCATGTTGATATATGAATATATTTTATTTTTATATACGTACAAATATTATTTCTATGTTTACTTACTTATATAAGTATAATTGTAAAATATAATATATGTTGCATACATTATGTAAATAAACATAAAATTATATTATTTAGATCCACATGTTTAAAAAATGTATTGGTATATATCGGTCTGTTTGTCTGTGCCGAATTAGTTTTTCATAATACCACCCTAGAAAACATACCAGTTTCGACGAACTCTTTCTCCCGAGTAAAATACATGGGAAATAGATTCTATTACTGGATTAGAATTATCATTAATATTTGCATCTGGCTAGAATTACTGGAAATACCCCAAAATTGTAGAATAAGAGAAAACTTAGAATGCAAATGTCTTAGAAAGGGATAATCGATTTAATAGGTCTCATTTAGATTTTGAAAAAGATATTTACAAAAAACGTAATTTTACAAATATCGTTGTAAGTACATATTAATGATATAAAATTTATAAGTACCTGCTTCTGTAAAAATGATCATCGTTATAACACTGTAATTATTCGAAAATAATGACACTAGTTATATACTTCTATTTACGAAAAAAATTCTTAGTTCTGTTTTGTGATAAATGATAAAACTACTATATTGCATAAAAATTAGTACACTCATTATAATGTAGGTTTTCTCAATATATCTGTATGAGCGGTGTTTAAAATTTATGTTCTTATAAGCATGGTAGCAACACATTAGAGATTAATATTTCAATTTCTTTCATATACAGATTTTTTTTACACAGCATTATGGTAAACCTTGTATATTATTTAAAAAAGTACACGATAATATTAATAGTGATATTAGTATTTTTTTTAGTTTTTTCTTAAAATGTATTCTAATTTTTTAATACCTAATCCGTTTTCGAGAAACTGCAATTTTTTACCAACCAATTCATAAAAATTATGTTAACATACAAGCAACTTACAGCAACTGTTCCAAAAATTTTAAACTATGTATACATTTTTAATTGAGGAGGCAATCAGACACAAGTGTGCGAAACTGGTGCATCGCGCGTTGCATTTGGTGACTGAGGTCAAGGACCTTTAACCCGAAAAGCAAAGCTTGAACTGAGTTTGAAGCTTTGGCGCGCGCTTTCATATCGTTCGAGAATCTTTGAGAGTGCGATCACCATTTAGCGTAGCGCAAGCGTTGAATGGATATACACGCATCAGGTGGCGAAGCCGTTGTTTTGTTTATGTTAACTTGACACCAAGTGATTGTCCATCTGGGACACTAATTTATTGTTTTATATAGGATATTGATTTTTTTATTAAAAATAATAACTTTATTAAGATTCATTTTTCTTAATAACCGGGATAAAAGTTATAACTAGTATAAATCACCCACTATCGTATGAATCTAAAACCCATTCGTAGAAAATTTTCATTATAAATAATTTTTTTAAGACAGTTTCTAAAGGGCCTGTTGCATCGATGTGGTTTAGCCAGAGTTCACCTGAACTTCGTTTAAAATCCAAGATTACGATTGTTACAACAATCGTAACATAGGATCTTAAACGAAGTTCAGTTGAACTTTGGCTGCACCATGTCGATACAACCGGCCCTTATTACAAGGGTAAAAGTTATTGATTGATACATTTTATCACATTACCTCGTTATTTACCTCAAAACATTAACAGACTAAAGAAGGTAATGAAATAATTTTTATCTGCAAAATTAACTATAATTATGAGATTTTGTTTATAGTGGAGTTGCTAAACATAATAATCGTTCACTTTGTGCTACTAACATATAATTTGGCACTGACGTAAAGTTTTCTCGAGGAACAAAATGTGATATTGTGCCATTTTGCAAAACGTTTGTGGGAAGTTTTATGCGATTATCTTGAAAGCAGTCTGGAAAACAGTTTACTTCTGGCAAAAAAATCTTAAGTAAAAATGAAGGACACAACATTTTCAGCGAATAAATTTCATACTTCTTTTATCGTAGCCTAAACGGTTTTCCTACAATTAGGTCAAATGGGCGGCTACACAATTGTCATGCTTGTACATCATTATTTAATATTATGTCATGCAGATATTTTTATTATTGTCAGTATTATTGGTATGAATACTACCATCTATAAAAAATAATATAATATTAATGACAATAATAATAATAATAATAACAACAAAGGGGTGCAAAGGACCGGCAACCTCCTCGCGGTGCACCCTTGACAGACAGAGACAAACTTGTCATATAGACTAAGGAACCTCTGTCTGACTAATGTCGGCCGATGGGGTACCAGGGTTAACCACACTGATACCCCAAATACTCTGGTTTCAACGACACGTAGAAGAAAGGCTCCTCACGATCGACCACAACTGGATGGGGGTCAGAGACAGGTTGGAAGAGCCCTACCGGATGGTCTGAATGATGAAAACTTACGCAATGGACATGGAGCTTTAAGTGAACGAGGGAACTAAGGAATGACTTGCTGACCTGCTACGACAGCAGCGAACCTGAGCGCAGGGGATATATGGCGCGGTTACATGATACCTGGTGTATCTTGCACCCAGAACACCTCGCCTACTCTCAGAAATATCTGAGAGATCAAGTATCCTTTTTGCTCACGACAGGTTACGTAAGGGCACCCCGTCAGTTGGAAAAACTTCCAGCCGCAGTCCCACCGCGGCAATTAGCAGCTGATGGGGAACATCCCGTAGAGTTCACCAATGTATACTTAAGGATGAGGGTTAGCCTTAACACCAGGGCTAACCTAAAGCCAAAAGACCTGGCTAAAATGGACGCGGTCATCGATGAGGAACTTCGAGAAGACGCAGACATCTGGCAAATCAACTGTGCCGTGTACAACGCCACGAAGCAACTGGTGGTGGTAGAAATTTCCTTTCACTCAACGCCGTCTGGCGCGAGTTTTCAACTCATGGTTGAACAAGGGGGAAGCAGATTCCGGACTGGTTCGTCAAGGGACGTACTGTGCTTATCCCCAAAAAGGGGATCTTTCCGACCTGAAGAATTATAAGCCCATCACTTGCCTCAACTCCTGCTACAGGATATTCACACGTATCTTGTATCCTAGGACACTGAGGTCCGTTGATTCGGTCTTCTAGAAGATACATGAACAGCATGATGCCAAGAAGGGCATGACAGGTTGCAAGGGCAGCCTTCTGATAGACCGCTGTATTATACAGGAGTCCGTGCCATACAAGCGGATTCTACCAATGGCCTGGATTAATTACAGCAATGGATTTGATAGAACATCGCACTTGCTATTGTTGCACTTGCTCGAATGTCTTGCGGTACCAGCACCACTAGTGAGATGCATACAACAGCTGCTTCCGCTCTGGACATAACATCAGGTGCAAAGCGGGTCACGACAGAGCAGGTGGCATTTAGGAGAGGAGTTTTCCAGGGTGACTCCCTGAGAGGAAAAAGTCCTCTTCTGCATCTTATTGCTGTCGTTGTCTATTGAGCTCCACAAAACCCGCGGATATCAATGTGGACCACCCAGCGATCCGAGGCATGCTCATAGGGTGGTCGAAGAATACACGCGGGCAATTGGTATGGAGTTCGGGTTGGACAAATGTGCAGTCGTCCACCTCAAGAGAGGAAGATGCGGGGAATTCTCTGAAGAAGCGCAGACACCTTAATGCTGGAGAGACCTATACATATCTAGGTGTGCAACAAAGGCACATCTAGGATGTAACACAAATAAAGGATTCTCTCCGCGGCAAGTACAGACACAGCCTCCGAAAGATTTGGTCTTCCGAACTTTCGGGGAAGAATAAGTTTGTCTGCAACTAATATGCTTGCCGTTCCGGTTCTGCTGTACTCCTTTTGAGTAGTAAAGTGGAAGGTAGATGAACTGCGTCAATTAGACAGAGATATCCGCAAGATGATGAATATTCACAGAAGTATTCATCCTAGATCGTCCGTTCCTCGTGTGTACCTCAACGGGGGGAGGGGGGCGAGGACTCTTGAGCCTGGAGTGTACGCATGGCAGAGTAGTACTGAGTATGGCATGTAATATCCTCAGTAGCTCAGATCCCTTCTTGTGGTTTGTAAAATATCACGAAACTGTAGGAGTAAGATCAGGATTGCATTCGACACCAGGCTAGGTGGTCGGCGAGTTGCTGATGTAGAATCAGTCACTGAACTTCAGCCAAATCGCTTGAGAACCCGAATTAGAACTGCCGAACGGGAAAATCTGTTTCGGCAGCACGTCGATAAACCCCAGCATGGTGTCTTCTACAAGAACACAGAAACACTGGGTTTATCGACCAGGCTGACATTCGTCTTTCTAAAGTCAGCCGGGCTTAAGTCGGAGTCCGAGGGATTCAATATGCCCTGGATGGTGTTATCAACACCTTGGTGTAATGCAGCCGCGTGGGCGTGTAGAGGTTCCTGACTTCAACTGCAGGACCTGCCGTCAGGCGCCGAAATCGCTCATGCACATACTATTTGCATTCCCCGTATACGCGATTTCGGCCTACATTCACCGACATAACTCGGCGTTACTAGTATTATACTACCACTTAAGGCACTGGTATGGGGTAGACCAGACACTAGTGCTGCCTTACGTCCCTGGAGATATTGAGTCCGTTGTCGAGAACGAGAAATGCCGGATTTACTGAAACCGACGGTCAGGTTAATCCAAGCAAACAAGCCTGACAGTCCTCCTCGACCATCAACTCAAGGTGATGTATGTCATCGAGTTCTCGGCACCTGCGGAGAAAAACATCCACCTTGAAAGAGGAGGTTAAACGGACCAAATATTGCGATCTCCAGTACGAGTTCCATGTGCTATACCTGGGCTATTCGAAGAATGGTCGTCCTAATAATCGGTGATAAAGGCTATGCTGCTCGCAGAACTGAGGACCATGTCGGTCTGCAGCAAATCAGCTAGGTGGCTGGCAGGTTAAATGCAGAAGGCAGTAATTCTGGGTTCTCTCCGTCTGCTTAAGTCACACGATTCTGGAATCTACAGTCATTAACCCTACGGGATGTGGGGAGTGGCTGTGATTAATGTGCTGGCGTGACTCTCGTGAGGCGTCAGACGCCGCGTGAGGACTTTTCAGCGTCGGGAGACCGAAAAAAAAAATACTTATTTTTATTGACATTACTTGATATATTTAGTATTCCAATAGTATTAAGATACATACACGATAAGCACGTGGTGCTGATACCAGATATCACTACACCCCTTCAACCCCTCTTCCCAATCAGAGGTAGATGTTCATAACTGTGGATGAGAAAAAATAATAGCTCTTCCCCTTTATCAACACAGTGCTATTAAAAATCAAAACAGATCAACAATTAGGAAGATTAGTACATTCTATTTTTGACAATCACGACCCTCAAAAATAGAATGTACTAATCAAGTTAGGTCACGCCTAACCTGGATTTCTTCTTATACGCATGAATAAGCTGATGTTAGAATAATACTCCACGTGTCTGATGCAGTTCGGGAAAGTCATGAATCTATCTTGAATCGATCGGTAGACACTGATGTTTTGGTACTGGCATTGCGTTCCATGAATTGAACCTAAAAATACTTATGGATTGCATTTGGACAGGCAAAAACTTTCCTTATCTACCGACACACGAAATTGCTAAGAAAAATCAGTTCCAGGAAATCACTTTCGCTGCCACTGTCTCACACTCTAACAGGATCTGACACTACCTCATCATTTCTTGCAAGGGTAGATGAATAACTTAGGAAACATGGAATGGTTCCGATGACCTAACTAAATCTTTACTTCAAATAAATACGAAAATAATATTGTGTGTATGTGAGGAGAGTGCTGTGATGAAAGAGACAGTAGACTGTGGTAGATTTTTCACTTTTAGTAAATTTTTTTGCTATTTTATAAAAACAATCATAAAATTAAAAATAATACAATAATAAATAAAAAAATTAGAAATATCTCGTTAAAATAAAGCTTTCCACAAAATTTATTTAAGGATTTTTATCACATTACTGCTATAAATATATCAGTTACATGTTACTGAGGAAATCAATGGAATTATAAAAAAAATGTCATCAGGCCTTTTTTGTAGGAAATTTAGTTTAGTTTAATTTGTGTACTCACAAACCTATTGATTCAATTTACCGTTTTCTAGATAATGTCAAAATACTGAATTTTATGCCCATTTTGAGGTTCTAATGGCCGAATAAACTTTTTTATAAGTGGCACTATATCCCATTTTATTTGTCTCAAAAAAAATGTCTACGTTGTGCCAATTTCAGTTTAGTATCATAACCTAAACGATTATTATGAACATTCGAACTAAACAACTACACTATTATATTTTCACAATGATTATTAATATTTTTTTTATACAAGAACTGATCCATTTTATATATGGCGTGAATTCAATTAATACATTGATACAAGGTTATCTAAACAAACCTCGGACAGATCGTTATTTAATTTCAATTGTGCATATTTTGGTACAGAAAATTTTAAAATGACGTTATCACAATCTACGTGATGACGTCGTATTGTTTTTTATAGAACTATGTATTTTTTTATAAGTTGTCGATAGTGTCTTTAATTCTTTATTCAACCATATGCCATATGTCAATAAAATATTAAGGAGTCACACAGAAGAAAACAAAAATATGGAACAGTATAATTTGCTACTAATAAAAAAACGTCAAATAATAGTGTTGAGAAATTAGGTAAGTACACAATAAAAATATTGAAGAAAAAGATTAGAAAACAAACAGAAAAAATAAATATTTATTATTTTTTAAATCGTCTCAGTCAAAAGAAAAACAAAAAACAAATATATGAAGTATATCAACAACTCAAATATATTAAATGTTCGAACTGACATCCATTTGCAACCTGGCAGTGTTTTAGTCGGTTAAGGAATTCTCTTTCTATGTTCGAAATCATATCTGGTGTATTTCATGTTGAATCCTTTGCCTTAGTTCATCTAAGTTACAAGGACGATTAACGTAAACGCGGGCTTTTGAGATATCCGCGGATATTTTGAGATATAAAAGTTACTCCATAAATTCTTTTCGGTATCACCTTAAATCTTATTTATTGGACTCGTAATAGAATTTTACCTATTATAATATATATTTTTTTCATATGTTACTAAAGGCTATCTATGTGATTGGTTTTTTTAGGTTTGTTATAAATTTTAAAAATAATAAGTGATAGTAATATAAATTTTAAAAAAAATTAAGTAGATATAAAATATACTTTTTTGTAATTATTCTCTTTTGCTTTTTGTGTTTCTTAATGTAATTTTTATGAAACTTTTCATTGTATATACAAATTAATGGGTATTTATCATAATTATGATTAGGGTTAAGTGTCAGAGTAGCTATGTAGTATACACATTTAAAACTTTTATATAAACTAAATGGTTTCCACCAGTTACATATTCTTCAAAAATAAATAACCCTAACTTCAATTACGCCAGCCCCTGTGTTTATTTTTTTGGGGTTCCTGAATGTGTTTTTCTTATACCTTCTGTTATTCAATATCTGTTATTCTGGCGATGTACTCCCGTCTTATGTAAAGGTAAATTTTTTATTCGGAAATAGAAATTTTTTTACAAATCGATCAGTATTGTTCCACAATTCTTGCATCTGTTCACAAAACTGAATTCGCTGATTGAAGCCGTCTTATTTATTCATGCACAAGTTTGCTTTATATGGATGGAATTTTCTTCCTGAGACTCGCTATATTGTCTAGCGGTGATGACTAATATGATCATCTAAACCAACTTATCGAAGGGACAAATGATGATTTTCATGAACCATCAAGAAAATATTAAGTTTAGTTTTCCCTTCCGTTTTTGGTCGGTCAGTTTTAGGTTTGTCATGTATGTGCAACCGTTTCTCTAAACGTTTTCCTTCAATTTTACTAGCCATTGGGCTTAAAATAAATCGTATACATTATGTTTTATCAATAGATTCTTTCGGCTTTAACTGCGAATAAGACTCGTAAAGAAAATGCTCTTAAATACTGAAGCTGATTTAATTTGACCAAATACAGAATTTTTTTTTATACAGAAAAAGTCAAATAATATCCATTTCTTAAAAACAAATAGAACAGAAAAAAAATCGAATAGTAATAAAATAATTTAAGTAGGTTTTTCGTTTACCAAAATTTTCTATTATTATTTTTATACTTTATTTCGTACTTTTATTACACACTGTGTGCTCATAATTTATAGAGTACATAGGCGTCCCCTATATAGGTTCAAAGACACTTTCATATTTTTTTCCAGTTCACAATCATATTGAAAAAGTTATTGTAATGGTAATGATAATGATAATGGTGGGGAGGATGACGTCTGGAAATTAAGCAACAGATGGGCCTCTTTTACCCAGCTTCAGCCATTCCCTCCGACATTTACTTATTTTGTTCCCTAGTTGAATCTTTCCGATCTTTTAACAAAGGTCAGGATGTTACTCAATGTGAAGGAGCTCATCTCCTCCCTTAAAAGCGGCTCATTACCAGGTGCCCAAACGATTCACACTGCTCAGAAAGACGTTTCTCCATTACTTCTGCATCCTGGGCATGTGATAGATGTCCACTGGAGTGGCCTGTCAAAACTTCAATGAAAAGATTCAGAATCTTTCGACTCCGTCCCAGTAACCAGGTTATTTCGACGTGTTCGGCCCCGTCGCAAAATCTCGATTTTGCCTACAGGCCCTGTTGGTCCTCCAATACATCTCCATTGTCTCGTCTCATTGAGGGCCGTCATGCCCTGTCTTCTTGTGATGCCCAATATATGCTCAGGTTTTAGGTAGGGTTTTCGGCTTCAAGTCAGTCAATACATCATTGCCTGGAACCAGAGGTGTCCCGGGACCCATACTAGTCTTACTTATGTGGCCTAGCTAAGACGTCCCCGCACTTTTGAACGAGAGCTGATCTTATCTTGGCACATAGCTTTTAAAGCGGCCTGACTGTTAAAGTAGATGTATATCATTTGTAAACCAGATCCATTTGTGTAGCACACCAAGAGTCTAGCAGGGAAGCCAATGTTCCCTTCCATCCACACGCCCCTGCTGGGAATAATGAGAGTATATTTCCTTTCCAATCTTAGCTGGTCTTTCTCTTCTCTCACCTTTAGAGCCAAGATGGGGATTTCTGTTTCCTCCAGGACAGCAATTGCTGCGTGACCTTCGGCTCTACCTGAACACCGTCTGCTTGAGTAAATATAAATACTAGTCAGCAGTTCTAGCTTGTCATTTGAGGTTAGATGCGCAGTGGTCTAAACTACGCTCTTTCAGTATAAAATGGTTTGGTTCGCCTCTGTCCCACACTAGCGATATTTCTCCTCTCTCTATCTCCAAGTGCCAAGCTACAATCATTGAATCATTGAGTATAATTCCTTTCAATAAATTTCTGTAATTATCAACGTATTAAGTCTAATGGGAGATTCTAAAATCGAAAAAATTCAAACACATATAGCAGAGGACTCACAGGTATGTAACATTATAAAAGTTAAAAGTACAGATAGTTTTCTAGTATATCACATGTATATAAGAAGCATTAATAAAAACTGAGAAAAGCTAAAAGTAGTTTTAGGATCAATTACCAATAAAATGGATTGTATTATATTATCAGAAACACGAATAATTCATAATACCGACATCTACAATATGGCTATGACTTAATTTATACTGAAGGTAAAATTAACCAGAACGACGGGGTACTTGTATATATTAAAAAAACATTCACATACAGACATTAAATTGTAGACATAAATAATATTAAAGTAATACAATTACATTTAGAGCATGTCGGTAAATGCATTATTTTAACAGCTTTGTACAGATTGCCATCAACTTGTCCAAAAGAATTTAACATTGGGCTACATGACTACCTCGAAATCTGCAAAAAAAGACACAGACATATATATATATATATATATATATATATATACATGTATATATATATATATATGTATATATGTATATATATATATATATATATATATACATGTATATATATATATATATATATATATATATGTATATATATATATATATATATATATATATATATACATGTGTATATATATACATGTATATATATACATGTATATATATACATGTATATATATATATATACATGTAGATATATATATGTATATATATATATATATATATATATATATATATATATATAGATATATTTCAGACCATATGAGAAGTTTCATACCTCTCACCATTATTCACTTCACCTTAGTTAGTATATAACTAGCAGGTTGGCCACTATCATTTGTCTGTTCCATAACCTATGGCATACTGAAGAGAACAAATAAGTTCGAAATTGATCTATGTCTGGTTAGGAATTGACAAATGATATTGGCTTTCCATTTATCATGATTTGAAGGTGTAATTCAATGCAGGTCGGGGTATTTGCCCGCTGAGTAGTTGTTTCCTTCAAATCATATTTAATAACATTAGTTTAGTCCACCTGGGCTAGGGGTCGCCGCTCTCGGTACTTGCTGTGATGCAAGTCGCTATCCGCCACAGAGACATCTAGGATGTCGGTCGAATAGTAGCATTCAGACCATATGAGAAGTTTCATACCTCTCACCATTATTCACTTCACCTTAGTTAGTATATAACTAGCAGGTTGGCCACTATCATTTGTCTGTTCCATAACCTGGCATACTGAAGAGAACAAATAAGTTCGAAATCGATCTATGTCTGGTTAGGAATTGACAAATGATATTGGCTTTCCATCTATCATGATTTGAAGGTGTAATTCAATGCAGGTCGGGGTATTTGCCCGCTGAGTAGTTGTTTCCTTCAAATCATATTTAATAATATATATATATATATATATATATATATATATATATATATATATATATATATATATATATATATATATTATTAAAAAATTGATGTGGGTTTTTTATTATTTTTGTAAATAAATAAAAAAAATGTTAATTTGAAACTGGAAAATTGACACTTACTTACTTTGCTTTATAACTTATAAAAAAATATATATTCTCCTCGGCTACTCTTGAGACTATCTCAGGTTAGGTTCCCTGTTCTGGTCACTTTAATTAAAATATGAAATTCTTATCTATGCTGTGGCAAATAAATGAAAGGCACTATTTTTCGCAAAACAAACATATAATTTACACACATAAACCAAAATACAATGTTACAAACAAAAAAATACAATTTTGAAATTTGCAGACATGAAATTTTTATTTAAACACGTTACACCAACCTTACTCGACTTTATACCGAGAACACCCTGTATATCTCATTCCTTCCTAGTTCTCCTGAATGTCGCTGCGTGGCTCTTTTGCTGTCATCTGACTGGACTGGTTTGTTGTTTTTGAAGTTTACGTTAACTCTATCGATGCACAAAACACTTTACTTTTTTTAAAAAACTATTTCACTTTAAAGCCGATGTGGCATATTTACTTGCACTTAACTTCGGTGGTTCACTGTGACACGTTGGATTACTTAAAATTACTGACAGGTAAGTTTACATTCTTTTAACACTTGTTGACAATTAAATTTAATAAAAACAGCTCCCAGGAACATGGAACATAATAATTTCCTTTTAAATTTATCTCCTTTACATTTCTAACCTCACAAAACTTTATTTTCGAAACTTTTTAATCTAGTAGGCCATGTTACAAATTTGAGGTTAGGAGTTTTTTTAACAAACGAAGGTAGTATACCCTTTGAAGCACCATCAAAAAATGTTTTTCTCTTCGAAATCGCCCAATTATATGGCTTGATTTCCAATTTACTTGTCAAAATTCAACTTTTAGCCTACTATGTTTTTTATTAAATTTTTATAGATTTTGTATTTTCTATGTTCCTGTAGCTATGACTGATCCTTATGAAAAACTATTATGATATTCATTTACACTAGAATTTTCCCCATCTTTTAGCATACAATAGTCTGGGTTTTAACAAAATTTTCTACACTCCTAACCTAACTTAATTTACACCCATAAATATAGAAATAATGTTTAATATTTAACTCAAAACATATCTATTTTAACAAATAACACAATTCCAAACCCTAACTTAATTATCCTAACACATTTTCAGCTTATACCAATACAATTTTAATCTGATATGACATGTTTTATTCGTAGGTCATGTACCTTCACTAACATTGATATCTAGCCAATTAAATACACATTCTGCTGCCCTAAATTCATTTGTAAAATGTCTATGGGATATTGTCCTTGCACCTGGCTGTTAAAAAAAATCTTAAGTCTACACAAAATTACAGAAGCTGTGAGTGGTTTTACATCTTATCCTTACCTGAATATTTACATTCCACCTAATTTGATGGCTGGACACTATTTAACTGTTCCAATCTATGTGCTCACCCATGACTAGGTAAGTCTTTCACCTTTTCTAACTATACAACACATTTTTTGTTACAAATCGAGACATTAATTTATAAAACGTAGCACTGTTTAATGTTTTTGCCATTACTACCTAATAATCTCACTGTTTTCTATATAACTTGTACTTTTAGACCTATTTTAACACAATGTTTATACTTTATATGCTTTTCAGCTTAATGACTGAAGAATTTTACCTCAGCAAGCATTTCCAGGCCTGTCTGCGGTTCATAAATACCATTTTTACAGTTCCTTGTCTACCGTACTCTGACTGATAGATTATATACAACACAATACTTATAATTTGGTAAGTCTATTACAATTTACAAATATGCAGTTTACTTTCACCATGAAACGATTTGTTTCATGTTATCGTCTCACTTTTACTTAAATTTCACCTATTTTACATAATCACTGTCCATGTCCTATCTCCCATGGCCTAAACTTTACCTATTTTACATCATAGTCCTAATAATTTATAATTTTTTCAGCTTTCTGACTGTCTTTGGTGCTTTTACAACTACAAGTCCCCACTCAACATTGGATCGACACTGTATATTTGGGTTCAACAGAGTTGCTGGCTGAAATCTACACTACGACACCAGTTTTATCTATCGTCCATGTCAAGTAACAAATTTTTGTCATACAAACATTTATGTTAACCTATTCTACCCTTATATTAATATTTTGTTTGCTTTTATACACAATACTACCCCTATTCATTCATCTGCCCACAAATCCAAGAAAATCATATCTTACTGTTTTCAAAGTCATTTATTGCTCATATAATGCATAGTAATATCTGCCAATCTATAAATTGTCTCTGTACATGGCTTACTAACTCTGTTTCTTTCTAAAATTCATTTTATAAAGGCATATTTTTACTTATAAATAATTCCAATTGTTATTTCACTATAAGTCACCCGATTTATGGTATTCTCTTTTATTTTTACTCAATTATTTACCTAGATAAGGCGATATTGTAACAATATATATATATATATATATATATATATATATATATATATATATATATATATATATATATATATATATATATATATATATATATATATATATATATATATATATATATATATATCATAGTGGGAAATGTTAACATTGATATATTAAGTGATAAAGATAAAGCTCACCATTACCTTAATATTGTGAGGGAACATGGTTTTTGTCGGCAATAAATGATTATTTCAGAATATAAGAAAATAGCAAAAGTTGTATTGATCGCTTATTAATTAACTGTAAATTAAAACATTACAAATGCATTCCAGTGATATATCAAACAAACGTTACAGATCACTTTTCACTAATTAGCTAAATTATTTTTTCATAAAATCAGAAAACAATAACAAAAAATAAGATTATAACAAAAACATTTATATACAAGCGAAAATTCAATGAAGAAAAGCAATGCTGGTTCATGGAACAGAGATATATATATAAGATGCAATAACATATCTATCTACAAAAATCTGTAGGTATATGAATATTTGCAAACCAGTGTTGTGCATCTTTGTAGATCTCGCAAAGGCTTTTGACACGGTTAGTCATACACAACTATTACAGATATTGGAAAGTATCGGTTTTAGGGGTATTCCCTGCAACCTAATGAATAGCTACCTATCAAACAGGCAACAATGTGTAAACACTGGTAATGCCTTCAGTAATAAAAAAACGTAGTACCCCAAGGAACCGTTCTGGGACCTATACTTTTCAGCATTTATTTGAATAATCTTTTTGACCTACATATATGCTGCGACATAGTAAGTTTTGCTGACGACACAGCTTTATTATACATAATTATAATAATTGGAGTAATTTTAAAGAAAGGCTAAACTTGATTTCAAAAATATAATTAACTTTTTTAACAACAAATTGCTGACAATAAACTACACAAAAACTTATTAAGTACCATTTACTTCATGTAGTAGCAACTTGCCAGATTTTAACATATTAAATTTACAAATGAAAAATATCAATTCTTCTATACAAAGCACAGTAAATATTAAATATCTGGGTATCGACAGCTTTCTAAGATGGGATGTTCATGTGAACTATGTAACCAATAAACTCAGACCACTATTGTACCAATTCAAGTGTTTGTCCCAGATTCTTAACAGACCAGTTAAGAAACTTATATTTTGCTTTGGCAGAAATACGTAACTGCAAATAATACGAGTTTACGCACGTACATTAATATACTTTGTTGCAGTTCTTAAAGTCTTATCACCATGAACAAAGATTTCAGTTTTGTAAGTGGATTCAACATAAAACTTTGTACTGAAGATCTTCATCTTTCATCCAAAGAAGTATGATCTAGCGGATGAACTGCACATTCACTAATATTGGATTATTCAATTACCATAACCAAGTAAACGAGACATCTAACACAATTTAAAGTGAAGGATTTGATTAGTGTTGAATTTTAGGCAACAGAATATACCTTAAAAATATGTCGTATTATACTTTTTTTAAAGAAACCTAAAAAAGGTACAAATTTGTTTAAAGTTTTCAGATAATGATAGGCTGATGTGACTGAATGAGTTCAGCAAAATAATAATAATAATAATAAACGCCTTTATTGCCCAACAGATTACAAAAGGAATCCAATTACAGGACAAAATTAGTAGTTAATATTCATCTAAGCTAAACTAAACTATATTAAAAATTATTGAATCTTCAAGTTAATCTACATAAAATAGAATTACATTAAATTACTCAGGTTGAGTTAAGTGAGTAAAAAACAAATATATACATATATATATATATATATATATATATATATATACACATATATATACATACACATATATACACACATATACACACACATACATATAGGTACACATGTATACATACATATACACATACACACATGTACACACATATACACATATATACACACATACATAGATACATACACACATACACCCATATATAAATATATAACTAAAAAAAAAAAGAACACAAAAAGAATAATAATTAACAGTAAAAGTAACAATAATTAACAAAAGTAAGGGGTAAAAAAATTTAAAAAAAAATGTATACCTAAGCTTACATTAAAATTATTGAATGTTCAAGTTGAATTATGATAAAATGAAATAATGTTAGATTAATTAAGTTGAGTTAGGAAAAACAAAAAGACAATATGACACAAAAGCAAGGTAAATTAAATAAGAACAAACAGTCAAAACAGTTAGGCGAGGTTGCCATGTTCTATGACAATTTTGGTAAGCTCATTTAGGCTGTTGTGGTATATATCGCAGAACATGCTAACGCTGTTCACACTATTGCACATATTATAGATAGGTGACCGTAGTAATGTATTAGTTCTAGCCACAGGTAATTGAAACGTAGTTGATACTCTTGAATGAAATTGCGGAACTCGAAAAGGTATTTGATTGACAAGACTAATGCAATCAATTTTATTATGTATTAGCTTGCAGATAAAGCTCACTGCAAATACCACTCTTCTTAGATGTAGCGACTGCGTATTCAAGGAATTCAACAACAGATGTTGAGCGTACCCCCTAACAGGGTAGACTCCTGAGATTTTATACTGTAAGAACTTGAGAAATTTCCTCTGAACATTTTCAACAGCCAATTCTTGTGTATTATAAAATGGATACCAGATCAAGGAACCGTACTCTAATTTTGACCTTACATAAGAAAAATAAAGTGCTTTTAATGCAGCGGAGTCATGAAAATTACTACAGTTTCGAATTATGAAGCCTAACATTTTTTAGTGCAGAGGTTGTAGATTGTTTAATATGCTCATTGAATGACATTTTTGTGTCGAACACTATACCTAGATCTTTTATGGATTCGCATCGATTCAAGTCAGTGGATTTTAATTGATAAATAAAGTTTGTATAATGTTTTTTTAACGTAAAGGTTAGGCTTTTGCATTTTTGAATGTTTAGTTGGAGATTATTTTCTTCACACCAAACTTCTATCTTTCTCAGTTGATTTTGAATAAATATACAATCTTCAACATTTTCTATTGCATGGTAAATTTTGAGATCATCGGCAAACAACACTTTTTCACAATCAATAACCTGTACCAAATCATTAATAAAGAGCAAGAACAGTAAGGGACCAAGATTAGATCCTTGCGGTACTCCAGAGGTAGCAGTGAATTGCTTAGAATCAAACCCGTTGTACGATACATACTGAATTCTGTTTGCTAAGTACGACCTAATAAGTGCAATAAGAGATTCATCAAAACCAAAGTCGCTCAGCTTAATTAAAATTATTCCGTGGTCGATGCAATCAAACGCTTTGGCAAAGTCGGTATATATAACGTCAACCTGCCTATGATTATCAAGCACGGAAGCTACGTATTGGGAGAATACTGCTAAATTTGTTATGGTGGAACGGCTCTCCATAAATCCGTGCTGATGTGGTGAGATTAAATTTTTTACCGCAGGGTATATATTACCATAAAGTGATATTTCCAAAAGCTTTGCAAAATTACATAGTATAGAAATGGGCCTGTAATTAGTCATTTGCGATGGATCGCCAGATTTGAGTACAGGACATACTCTCGCGACTTTCCACATATCTGGAAACACCGAGGTTTTAAGAATAAGATTAAAGATAAATAATAGAGGCGTTATAAAAGCATATCTACAATCTTTCACTAAAAAACTAGGGATTTGGTCATGACCTGACGTCATTTTATTTTTTCAACTTATTGGCAGAATGGAGCTTATAAATTGAAACTGCCCTGGGACATGTAAATGGTAGATTTGGAGATGTGTATACATCTAAATAATACTTTTCTACTTTGGCCACCTAGATCTTCAAGGTCTAAACCCCTTACATCTTTGTATGGTGCTTTATGAAAAATGTAATTTTAAGGATAGTTATGAAGAAATACATACGCAACCTGATGTAAGAGATTTTGAGGTTTTGCAATACATTATTTCAAAATGATGCACGGGTGAGGGTTACACTTATGAAAAAACATGAACATGGACACACAACTATTCCCATCGACATTGCCAGTGCCGGTGGTGGGATTCGTATACAATGCTCAATTGAGAGATTATCTAGTCACACTTACCAATTAATTTGGAGGAGTGAAGGAAGAATTGACTTCCGCCCGGACTCTCTGGTGTGTTACACAGACGGATCTCGGGTGGCCACTAGACCGTCTTCCGGGGCGGGAATATATCTGGAAGGCAAAGAAGTACAGGAGAGCTTTGCTCTAGGCTCGTGCATCACGGTCTTCCAGGCAAGGTTTACGCCATCCTAGCGGTGGCAGGTAGGGCTGAGGTTAGGAATGGGGCGGAACAGATAATATACATTGCTCCGACAGCCAGGCTGCTCTAAAGGCGGTGTGCTCCCCCAGGACGAGATCAGCTCTCGTCCAGGAGTGTGGGGATGCCCTAGAAGAGCTGGCCAGGCATAAACAAGTGAGACTGGTATGGGTCCCGGGACATATGGGAGTTCCAGGCAACGAGAAGGCCGATGAATTGGCTAGACTCGGAGCCGAGGAACCCTGTTACGGGCCTTAGCCTATGTTAGGTATTTCAAGAAGGCAGGTCACAACGGCCCTCAATGAGTGGGCCCACGAGACACTGAGGACGCACTGGAGTACCAACAGAGCCTGCAAGCAAACCCGAGATTTTGTGACGGGGCCGAACAAATCGAAATCGGCCTGGTTGCTGGGACGGAGTTGTAAAACTCTGAATCTCTTAATCGGTGTTCTGACAGGCCACTGCAGACTTAGGAGGCATCTATCATTGATAGGTATTGAGGAAGACCCTACATGTCCAAGATGCAGGAGTGATGAAAAGACATCTTACCACTTCCTGGGACAATGTGAAGCGTTTGGGCGCCTGAGACACAGTATCTTCGGTTCTGAGGCGCTTCTAAGGGAGGAGATGAGCTCCCTCGCAATGAGTGACATCCTGACCTTTATCAGAAGGTCGGAAAGATTCGATGAGGGAGCAAGAGAAGCACATGCCTGAGGGGACAGCTGGGGGTTGATAAAAAGGGCCCGTCTGTGGCCTACTTGCCAGGCGTCAGCTTCCCCACCATTACCAATTAATTTAGTTAATATATTTTATTGCAGGTTTCTCATATCAACTGCTCCTAGTAACATTGACACCAACACTGACACACTAAAACTCATCAAAATGCGTTCTTTGTAATATTTGTTTTAATTATACATGAAATTGGCTACGAAATTGACAGCATGCATGCCCTGTTGAGACAGTGGGTCTGATGAATAAAAGGTAGCAAATGCTTTTACTACATATTTTCATAGCAAAACTTTTGATCCATAGGATTATATTTTCAGAGCATTTGCTTCATACTTAAAGTACAAGCATTTGCTTTGCTAGTAGCAAAAAGCTTCAGCAAATATAAATAAAAGTAATTATATGAATAAAACTGCGTGTTTATTTACCTATCTTAGTATTTGCTTCAATAAGTGTGTAGGTACCTCAGTAGTAGACTTCGCTTTGGTAAAGCAACACCTAGTGTGCGAATTATGATGTTTTAAATCAATATAGAAAATCGAGCTATACACCATCAGACGCAGCACCTTTTTTAGAATGGATTAAAAAAAAAAGAGGGGGTCAATTTTTTTAAAAAGTTACAGACCAATAAACCAAGAGATTGGAATCCTATGAAACTCAAATCTTCCATCTCCTACACCCCTTTAGTAGAATCTCGATAAAAAATTTGAATATCATTGGAAATGTTGTTTTTCAAAATAAAAATCTCGTTGAGAAAAATTTATTTTCTTCAAAAAGTGACATATCATTGAAAACAATTTTTTTGTTGGTTAGATGAAGTAATTAAAAAATATTTTTTTTCAAAATTCTATAAAAAAACATACCAAGAATCAAAATAAACATTTAGGCATTAATAAACATTAAAAAAAGTAATCTAAGACTTGTTAAAACATAACATTGGCTAAGATACATCATTAGATGCAGCAACCTTTTTTAGAATGTAAAAAAAAGGTAGCTCAATTTTCTTTTAAAAAAAGTTACAGACCAATAAACGAAGAGACGTTGAAATCCCATGAAACCCAAATCTTCCATCACCTATGCCACTTTAGTAGAATGTCGATAAAAAATTTAAATTTCATTGGAATTTTTTCTTTTAAATTTTCGACAACAAATATCTTCTGCGAAAAAATGACATTTCATTGAAAACATTTTTCTTTTCAAAAAATTAAAAATTTTTTTGTAAAATATTTATTGTTGGTCAGATGAAGATTCGCTAAAAAATATTTTTTTTTTCGAAATTCTGTAAAAAATACCATGTACCAAGAATCAAAATAAACATTTAGGCATTAATAACATTAAAAAAGTACTATAAGACTTGTTAAAACATAACATTGACTACAATTCTGGAGTACATGCTATGAAGCAAAGGCAAAATATTATTCATTGAAAATGAAGCAAATGCTTTACTAGAACTTTCTGCTTTGAAGCATTTGCTTCTTACTTCAAAGCAAATGCTTTTATTTGAATTATTACACCCAATACTACAATTCAAGATTTATAATCTGTATGTGTACATTGTACACACAATAAAATGTTTACGTATAAAAGTAATGCCATAACTTTAATTTGAAAGTTCTGTCGACATCTATAGAAGAAGTGCCTGGCCTAATTTTCTTAATTTCATTTATCTTAAACTTATCTTAAAATATCAAATATGATTAGATTAATATTTCTAATATTTTAATAGTTTTTAATTTTCATGAAACCTAAAATCGAGTTCTTTAATCAGCAATGAAATATTTTAAAAGAAAAACAGAAGAAATAACGCAAGAAAAAATAAATTAAATTCTATACAGAGAGCATATATGATGTATTTAACAGAAAGCTCTCACCATGTATTTTTTTATATTTTATAATGGATACGTCAATCATGCGTTACATATTGAAATTACATAATAATTTAATTTTGCAATTAATTTTGTCAAGCAAGAAAAAATTACATTACACTATATTAGAGTGGTTGTGAAGCAATTACTATGAAACATTGGTCTGCAGCTGTACATATTCAGTATTTATACATTTGAGACTTGTTAACATATACTAGTGGGTAAATCAGTATTCAAAATAAATAAAAAGTTACCTATGTATAGATCCGATTCTCAATTGATAAGGAGATAATTCGTTTTTATTATAAATGATTTCACTGTGAGTAATCGTGCATTTTTTTAATTTTTTTTTTCCAAATTACACATGGCAAAAAATTAATTTTAACAAAACAATTCGACTGATTATTGACAGCTTGACATTTGTTTGTTAAAATTACTTATCGTTGATTTTTTTCATTTAATTTGACCTACTAAACACATTCTCCAAACACTGCCGTTTCCTTCAGAATCGCACTGTGATTGTGTGATTTATGTTCTACGACGCACATCGTCATAGTACATAAATCACTGAAAATCAGACTCGACATATTTTGTCAATTAAAGATAACAAAATGTGGTGAGAATAAGTAATATCTGTGAGAAATTTTGAAATACATAAAAACTTGTCCGGAATATATAACAAAAACTAATCAAGAAAATGTTAAAGAAAACGTAAACAATAATTGAAAACAATATTGTCCATAGACTGACGACAGCTGGTATTTTTAGAGCAGAGTAATAGCGATAGAGAAACATGTGCTTCTGAAAATGTATGATTTAATTAGCAAAAATGTATTGTTTTGTTACGAAGCAATATCAAAGATCTAATAATAAAATGGTAGATACTCCCTAAAAAAATACTCTTATTTTGAATACTTCTAAAAATAAGTATTTTTCTACATTCGTTATTATTACCACCTATACGTTTTATTACTGACCTCCATCAATTAAAATTACATCAGAAGTTTTGGCGACGGTGTCCCGAGAGAATTTCTTTTGTGTTCGTTATCAAGTTAACCTAATTTTAAGTAATACAAATCCTGTTCACTTAGTAGAGTGAAAAGGATGCATGTATACATCCGATCACGTCTAAAGTTGAGACAAACGATTTTCCGTAAAATGAACGGATACTTTGAACTTTATTCGAGTTCATTTATTCTAGTAAAGCCGTAGGATTATTTTTTACGATACTGAACACGAACGTTGTGATAGAGTCAAGTACATATCATGTTAGGAATGTAGTATTAAAAGTTAAAATTACTTATTCAACAACCTATGCTGTACAATATTATGCAACTGAATAAGCTTATACCATGAGGTATTCTTGGATATAATGCGTTAAGAAAATTGTTAATTTTTTATCTAAAGGCATAATATATATTATTCACTTTTGTGCGAGCAATTACAAGACTCTCATTCAAGAAAGAGTCTCCTAATATTTCTTACTCTCACCTTCACAAAGTCAATCCTGTTACATTGAGTACCCCTACTGAAGATTTTGGATTCAATCCCAGCGGGAGGTAGGGTTTACAAACAGACGGAAGAAGGATACCTTACTGAAGTGATCCAGGAAACCTATACATGGAGTCCAGTAGGTGGTGGAATTCCGACATAATGCGATAGCAGATGACTTTGAACATAATAAAGCAACGCTGGTGAATACAGCATTGTTAACCCGACGGCAAGTGTGGCGTCTTAATTGCCAATCAACCCCTTCTCCCCCAAATGAAGAAACAATAAAATTCCGGATCTTAAAACAAAACTACCACGTATAACTCACAATTCCGCACCGGTAAACTGGTCTTCCTCAAGAATTTTGAGGAAAGCAAAAGTTCGACTAGAAGACAGAAACCAACAAGATTTCACATAGCAACATATGAAGGATATTTTTGTGTGCTTAAGAAATATTAATTGATGGGAAGTTCGCCGTGATAGGACAAAAAAGAAAGAAACGAATTCAGTTCAATCGCTAACGTTTCGACTATAATTTAGTCTTCTTCAGAACTTTACAATTGCATCGTAATCATTGTAGCGCTCTGAAGAAGACTAAATTATAGTTGAAACGTTACCGATTGAACTGAATTAGTTTCTTTCTTTTTTGTTCTATCTCGGCAAACTTCACATCAATAGCAACATATAAAATTAGATCAATGAGAAGCCTAGAAGATCATTTGGACACAATTACACCAACAAGAAGTTAGGAGACATGGCGAAAAAGTTTAAATTCAATTTACGTATATACAATACTATAAAGGTTACGAAGAAAACTGTATATACGGAGTTGGCTTCTTAGTAAAGAAAACAATTGCTCGGAATATTGAGCTTTGTAAGGGAATATTTGAAAAAGTAGTATATCAGATAAATAACACAGCTGAAAACCATACAAGCATATGCACCCACATCTACTCATTGACATGGGGGAGATTCTATGAGGATATTTTATTTGCAATTGAAGAGGATCGATTAAGATACTTTGTCGTCGTGCACGATATCAACACGAAGCTAGGAATGAAATCGGCAACAACAGAAGCAAGAATGGGAGGCTAGGCAATGGCGAGAGAAATGATATAGAAAAATATTTAGGTACTAAAATTCAGAGAGTTACTTAGATAAGTTTCGGATGGTCATTAAGTAATATTTTAATCCACCTTATCATAAGACAAATAGAAATTTTAGGTTGAAGTAAACGTTTTTTATTTACCCCCTTCCTTTTTTAATGCGAAAATAAATTAAAACTTGTTCAAATATTGCAGTAAAGAAATCGTTTCCATTTTTGGTTGTATACTTATGCTACTAAAACAGTTTAATTTTACCAGTCTATTCCGAAAGAAAAATTCTTGATTATATTATCTGGTCTACATATATTACAAAAAATACCATTATCACTAGATAATTGCAACTGCATGAATAACTATACAATTATATATAATGGTATGCGTCTGTTTTAAATAGTTGACCTACAAACGTTACCCGTGTATTTTGTGTCACAAGATTATAATTACATAAACTATTAATTACAGGTATATGTAAAATATGTGTGGCAACAAAACAGTTAAACTTCGTTGGATTATTGAAATAGAGCCGTATGTGTTATATATCTTATAGCAACTATAAGTGTAGAGCAGCAATTACGTTGAAATATTGAGCCTAGACATGCGTTATTTCCTTTTGGTGTATTTGATATGAATCAAGTTCTAATTTAGTTTTCTTCATAGAACCTAAGAATTCTGAACTTTTGTTTATGTTCATATTAGACATGAAAGACGGAACAACAGGCCTAATTTGACTATGTAATTTCCTTAATGTTCAGTTTAGTTCTATTCCACAATTTAGCTATGTCACAGGAAAGTCCTAAGACTTGAAAGCCGCACCAGTTTTTTTCCGCTATCTTGAAAAAAATAAATGAAATATGATAACCCTTTTAGATATTGTAATAAAACATTACACGTATTGTGTTAACAAAATAAAGGGAACAGATGTCTGTAAACCCTCAAAAAATAGTAATAGTAACATTCACCCGGAAAAGGAAGCCCACGTTAATGGGTGAAACTATTCCATTTGCGGAGGAGGTGAAATATCTAGGAATCACACTGGATAAATCACTTAATTGGAACTCCCATCTGGAAAAGGTAATCCACAAACCAAAGCTGTCCTTATGGACATGCCGTCGTATTTTTGGCAAATTCTGGGGCATGGGTCCCCAACAAATTTACTGGATCTATATCACAGTCATCAGACCAATGATAACAAATGGATCCATTGTTTGGTGGCCGAAAGGATCACAGCAGACGGCCAACTCCAAACTCTCTGGACTGCAGAGATTAGCATGCATTATCGTAACAAGAGCAATTAGCACCACACCGTCAGCTGCAATGGAAATCCTCCTGGATTTACCCCTTTTTCATATATATTTGGAGGGCCAGGTGGGCAACCTACAGACTGCAACAAGCGGCCATTAATATGCCGCAGAGTAGTATCGTGGAGCGGAACAGGTTACTGGATGACATAGAGAATTACAGCATCCTGGGGTACCCTCGGATACTATGCCTACCATGACCAACTACGAGCTGACCTTCAACATCCTTTCTCCAGAAAGAGATGAGTGAGATTGGAATAAAGCCGACCTACTGAAGGCAGACAGTTGCTGGTTTACAGACGGCTCCAAAACTCCCGAGGGAACAGGAGCCGGAGTACATAGCTACAGACCAAGGGTGAGGATATTCTCAAGCCTAGGTACTCATGCAACTGTTTTTCAGGCTGAGGTTCATGCCATTGAACTGTGTGTACGAAGGCTGGAATATATGCATCTTACACGCAGATCAATAAAAATTTTCTCAGATAGCCAAGCAGCTATAAAAGCTCTTGGCTCCTACCGGTGTAACTCCAAAACGATATGGAATTGTCAGAAAGCTCTAAATCACTTGAGCAAAAACAACAAAGTGACTCTGGTCTGGATACCCGACTACTCTGGTATGGAAGGTAACGAAATAGCGGACTCCTTAGCCAGAGAAGGAGAGGGATTAGAATTTATCGGACCAGAACCAATACTTGGCATATCCTCAAGTACTGCCAAAATAGCTATCTTAACCTGGGCTGAAAGAAAAACTCTCCAGTATTGGCAGGAGTTACCACAATTAGTTCAGTCGAAAGCGTTTATAAAATACCCTTTGAAACCAAGAGCTAAGAAACTTTTATAGTTAAACAGGGTAAATTTAAAAATTCTAACAGGCCTATACACCGAGCATTGCCAAGTAAACTATCATCTGCATAAATTCGGCCTAGCGGAAAACGCCGAGTGCCGCCTATGCCTGGAGGATGATGAGAAGGCAGACAACATATTATGCACCTGTCCCACTGTGGAGAGGATCCGATTCTCAATATTTGGCAAAGGGCAACTGCTGCCAGAGGATCTGGACACATTCTCACCCAATAAAGTTATCAGTTTCATTAAGAGACTGAACTTATTTGGTGAAATATAATTAGGCGTGAGCCACAATAGGCCTACTAATGGCCGCAGTGGAGAGTCTACTGAGACCCACTCACAACAAACCTAACCTAACATAACCTAACAAAATAAAGACTTTTTTCGTAGGTTTTAATTCATTATAAACGTAAGCTTATTATACGTTTGATTATAAACAGAAGTAAATATGAATATCTTGTTGCAAAATCACTTGAGACAAATGAAACACTTTCAAGTCATATGCTAAACTGTAAGTATTGTTTATTTAATGATGTGATGAATAATAAATGTATCAATTCGATAGTCGTGGTACAACATTATAATTTCGATTCTAGTTATAGTCATATAATTAATATTGTATTAAAAATGTTTATATAAGAATAAAAATAAAAGACAATAAAAATTACAATGTTTAAGTGGCTGAAATTGATGAGAAATAAATAACTGTCAAAACAACAGATCACCTCTCCGAAACTCAATTCTAAGATTTTGTATACGTTTACGGTAACAGAATTTGTAGTACAACATTTTTTGCAAAATTCCTGTCATGTTTTGACTATTATGTTAATATACTGAACGAATTTATTTTTAACGTCTAACAAAACATAAGAAACAACTTGGCTCTCGGAAGATTTAGTATGTTTTATTTAATTTCTGTTATATACATTAATTTTTAATAATGCTGAATTTTTTTTTTTGAAGTAAGTATATTTCTATTCTATATTAATTTACGGATAACGATAAAACTTTTTTTGCTCTATTTATAAAATCAAAAAATAATGCATTAATTACTTAACGTTGAAAAAGTTACTATTTGATTTTTTCTTAACATGGACCCAAAAATAACTCCATTAGTTGAAAATTGTATTTATATGCCATCACAACATGGAGTAATGTTTATGTAAATGTAGCTTTTACATATATAAGAAAGTAATTTCAAGAGTCATTTACTACTAAGTTTACCAGCAATACTAGATGCAACATTTTTACCTTGCGTGTTTATTACTAAATATATAGATCTGGACGGGAAACACATTGGATCTAAAAATGTATGGGTGGAAACCAATAAATAACCTTTATCTCATTCCAACAAAAAAACTCTACAGTTCCCAATGAATTATTAAACCGTATCGTGTGCAAATATAAAGACTGTTGTGTCAGAAATAAATATTCTACCCTGTAATCAAATTCTAGAAGAAATTACTGCTCCAATAAATATCACGTAACAGAGCATTTAGTAAACTATGTTTGAAAAATTCATATAGGCAGTTTTACTATAGCCATTAACTATAGCTACATCAAGTCATATTAATTATTGAGTGTGTTCCAAAATTTCTGTCCAATATTTACACCGTGGTTTTATATTCTAAAGTACGAAAACATACCTTAATGGGCAAAGGTTCTAAAATGTTTTCTAGGAAATCTACACACAACTTCTCAAAGATAAGAACAAAACAAAAACAAATTCTAATCAGTCTAAGACAAAGTTAAGCAGTAACAAGCTGATTTGTGTAAGCAGTGGAAAAATAGAAGAGTAACAAAAATGAAAATTTCAAATCTAGTTTTTTGAAGGAATCCTTGTTCATACAGAAACCCTGCATGATTTTAATATTTAGTATTAACAAAAAAAAAAAATAGTGTTTATGTACATATTACCAGAAAAAAAATTTTCCTCTCAATGTATAAACAATTCAGAAATTTTATTGTTGCTTTCATTCGGCGTAAAGAGACAGTATATTTAACACAAGATCAAAAATGTAATAATAAAAAAAATCTTTGGGAAGTCATAAAAAATGTAAATATTAAATCCAAACAGAATTTTGATATACCGCAAACATGACAAAATCCCAAAGCCATAAATGATTATTTCACATCTGTATATAGCCCTAAAATAACTGTGCAAACGCTGTGTCTTGTTTTGAAAATGAAAACTTTAATAATGCCTTAACTTTCACTTTTAAATTTTCCACATTTGATGAAATTAAACATATTATTTTTGTGACAATATTAGCTCTAAGATGCTGCAATGCAGCTCGTTCATAATCGCTATATATTACACAAGTCATTAATTGCTGTTTAGAGATTGGCTATTATCCAGAGCAGTGGAAATTGTCATTAGTAAAACCTCTATCAAAGGCAAATAGTCCTGAAAATGTTTCCGATCTAAAACCAATAGAATACTTGCGACGACAAAAGTTTTAGAAACATTTTTTTCAGCATCAAATATGACTATGCGACAAAAAATAATATTATCTTTCCTTTTCAGTCGGGTTTTAAAAAAAGGTCATAGCACTATCTCTGTATTGCTGAATATTTGTGATGAAATATTTAATTCGTGAGATAAAGGTTAAGCCTCTACACTTGTTTTATTAAATCTCTCTCAAGCCTTCTGTATTTTAGATTACAGCCACTTTTGAACTAAATGAAAATATTATGGATTTGTCAACATATCAACCAATTTCTTTAGGACATATTTAGATTCTCGTATGAAAAGAGTAATTCTTGAGGATACTTTTCCAACATTTGCACCATAACATTTTATGTTCCTCAAGGATCAGTCCAATTCCCGTTTTAGTACATTTGGTCTCAAATCTATTAAAATATCTTGTAGACATAAATGCAGATTTTGTTTCTATTACAAACTATTCAAAAGGATATAATTTAAACTTTAGTCCGTCTAAATTCTCGATTATTGCTTTTCTCAAAAAAAAGTTAGGCCCTTCATAAAATCCAATCCGATTCTTAATATAAATAATGAACCTTTAAAAATTCTGAGTGAGGTATAAAAAAAAATTAGGTTTAATATTCGACGAAATCATGTGCTTCTACGATCATGTTGCGGAATTGATAAAAAGAATCATATGTTGTATTAATTATATGTACGTAATATGAGTGACATATTTATTATAATAAGATGAATAATCTCTTTGTTCTAATTGTACCAGCAAATGTTAAGAATGAGTGTGGACAATACCCGAGGTCCATAAAGGAGTAGGTTACCTCATAACTTGGTTGAGGAGAGACGGAAGGGGAATATAATGCCGTGTTGTGAATCATACGTTTATTGTGTTCATTTTATAATCGTTTTGTGTGGTTATTTGGTATTATTTTGATATTTTGTTTATAGTTATTATTAGTTATGTTATATTATATTGTTATGGACCTTTTTTTATAGTTTTTACGTGCTTTTTGACATTTTTAGTGACATTTGGATTATTATATAAATGTCCTTTAAAATATATTTATTTTAAGAACGTATGTATGATAAGATGAAATATATTTATTTTGAGGAGAAGAAATATTCAGTTAATAATAAATAATAGTTTTAAGTTGACTGGAACTATATGCAGTGTTGCTATTTGTAAGAATAATGCTGAGCAGAGGGCACAGAAGAATGGAAAAAATATATCATTTTTCTCGTTTCCTACTGACAGTTTAATTGGGAAAGAGTGGATTAGAAAATGTTGAAGAAAAGGAAAATTTAACCCCGATAATAAAAGACTTCGTAAACATGTTAAAATTGATGATTTTGAAGGTGGAATGAAATCAAAATTGATGAATGTATTGCCAAAAAAAACTAAAAAAACTGGTGGACAATATAATATTTTTCAAATAAAAAATAATTTGTGGCTAATTTTATTATGTTTTAGCTATTCCATCACTTAATTTGTTGCCGAATCTTTGACAAAAATATCCAGCCCAACTGCAAGAGGTGAATGTGTTTAAACTAAAGAACGCAAAGAGATCGTTAAACAAATTTTAAGTCTATTATTGTCTATAGGAAATGTGGGAAACATTCCATCCACATGTAAAGGAAATCCCCAAGAAGGAGCATATGAAGAATTACTACATAATTATAATGTCCTGTTGCTAGAGAATGAAAAATTTAAAAAATATATCAAAGAAAACGAAAAACAGCTTGCTTTAGTAAATAAAGGAAAATTCGAGTTGCAAAAACTTGTTGAACAATATGAAGAACAATCAAATTGAGGAGTAAAAGAAATTTAGGTAAAAGTATGTCAGACCGCGTCAGGATCTTGAATAAGTGACTCGGTCTGATGGATCGAGATGGTGGTACTGTACAAATATGACACTTGGTTATAGACCAAGTTATGGTAGTCAATGTATTAAAGAGATTGAATTCTTTATATATTTGTTGTTTATTTGTCTTAATGTAAAATACCTTAATGTTAATAAAACATGAAAACATGAAATTTCAATAAATTTCGGCATAGAAAAAAAGAAATAATAAATAATATAATCTCAGTAACCACCAAAGTATGGGCCTTTACTGGGCTTTTATTCAGCTAGCATCTCCAGTAAAGGCCCGGTAAACAATCAGTGTTTGTTGTTTACTGGGATATAACTAAAATCATTTATTTAACTGCTAAATAAACTATTTATTAAAATTTGTTACGTCAATTAAAAGAAGAATAAGTGTAATATGTTATGGTTAATAATTAAATTAGATGGATTTCCAAACTATTTAGCTATTTTATAATAATATATTGGTATACAAGTTAATTTGGCAATATTTCCTAAATATTTAATTGGTGCAATAGGATACGCCAATTTAGTTTTCCCCTTTCCTTCTTTGACATAATATTTATGAAGGACTATGGGTTATTTACAAAACTGCGAAATCAGTGCTTGGTTACAGGACAAGGTGATCCTTATAAGTACATCGAGAAAATTCAGGAAATGATTCCTGAACCTGTATATTTTGAGATACTGTCGATAGTTATTTATTTGTGGCATCCTATAACGTCTTTTTCTCACCTTTTTTGACTTATTAAGCCACCATCTTATTTTGGGATGAAAAGCTAAATGAATTTTTGTCTATAACTACTTCGTTTCGGAGACAGATAGATAAAAAAAAATGCTGAAGACCTCTGAAATGCTTGAAAATTTTTTATCAAGCTTCGTGTGCATAATGAGTACTTTTAGATACTTCTTTGTTGTAGGTAAACATTTAGAGCATTTTTTTTAAAATCAACACTGTATCTCCGAAATAAATTTATTGACAAAATATCAGTTAAGCTTTTCGTCTTAATGTAGGTTTGCGAATCATTTCCTGAATTTTTTCGATGCATGTAGTTAAGGATCCTGTATCAGCTATAACATGTGAAAATCTCCGTTTTGTCGGAAATCATAATTAATGAACTGGAACATGCCAGAAATATTATAAATTATAACATTTTCGAATTGGTTGGTCAGCATTCTTAAACCACCTTGTGTAAACGTAATTTTCCATTTTTTAGTTTTTGCTCAAAACTATATGCAAAATTTCATTAAAATCGCTTTAGCCATTCCAGAGATCAAGTGGGAGTAAGTAATCATCAAATAACAGACAGATATACGTATTTCAAAAACCATGCTAAAACATATGTCGTAACCTGTGAAGATTTGTTAAAGAAAATGGTTAAATTTGGTGATAATTTATAATTGACAATATAAAATTTAATGAGAATAGTAGTTTTATTTTGATCATACACAAAACATGTAACAACAAGAAAATAAATGTACGTAAATTTATTCAATAATTAGTATTTATATTCCTCAGTTATTTTCATTATGAGTTATTTATAGTGTTGTTTTAATTATTAAGACACATGTTAAATTAAATAATAAACATAATTATATAAAATTAGCGTAATTCATAAGCTTTAAAGTTCTAAACCAAAGCATATCCAATGTACGCTATTTCAAATCTGGCATACAGATGACGCATGATGTTATTCTCGCCATTAATTCCATTGATCAACAGTTAAGAGGTAAAGTACTGCATTGATATTATTCTTTAACATTTGATTAGGTAATAATCCATTATCCTTGTTTCAATAAATATGTCAAATAATTTGGATTAGTATTAATGAAGAAAAAGTCAGAAAGCAATGTCGCCCTCTGGTAGGTACTATTTATGCGAATTCTTGACATTTACTGGCTTCAAATAGAACAAAGAGATTATTTGTCCTGTTATAATAAATATATCACTGGTAATATTGAATTTTAGATACAATTTTCATGATGTAATCGTAAGACATATCCAAAATTTGTCATTACCTAAATTAATTCAAAACAACCAGGTTCTAGAGATTATTTTGCTATAAAGCTGTCAAAACGTACAATTTTGTTAAAGATCAGTATAAGATATTAACAGTAAATAGTTTTTTGAAAAAAAGTTAAAATTACTTTTCTTTTATTTTAATTGTACGAATAAAATAATTTCCGTAAATAAATAACGTAGGTATAAACAATACGTATAGTTTATTTTTATGTTTTTCTAAGTTATTTATTTTGTATTATCCTTATTATTTGACGTAATCTAATAATACTTAGTCTATTTTTTTATTTTTGTGTATATATTTCAATACGATACGTTTAAGTGGAGTAGCCGTGACTAGCCCTCGCCTTGTGTTGTTAATTGTAAAATTATGTTTACAGTTGCTTTTAATAAAGACATTATTATTATCATTATTTAACTAATGTTTTTATATATGTATTATAAACTCACAATAGAATTGATATTATTAATTTAGAAAATATCATCAATAGAACAAAATGTTTGTATTGCATCATATTGTATTTGATTTAATTACAACTACATCGTTGACTTTAATATTACTTTTTTTATTTAGGCTGATATGGAACACAGCTAGCGCCATACCTATGTGGTTTCCGTAAGTTGCATAAGAAAACAGTGTAATAAAAGCTCTCATCGTTGAATGGATTCAAAAGCATTTTGGAAAATCAATAGAGCGTCCTGCAGAGTTTCCTGCTGTGCGTTACTGCTGTAATTTAAGACAAGTTAAGTACTTTGAGTAAACGCTGCTAGCTGGCGCCACTTGCTGTTCTTCTCCGATTATTTATATTCTAGTTACATAATATTTGAATTGCTGTACGCTACACACTTATGCAGATGCCTATGTAACTCTTGACATGTAATAATCTACGCCATTTATCTTTTTTTGACATGACTATTGACTACTTATGACAAAAATAGTTTTGTAGAGTTAAAAAAAATCTCTGACAATACAAAAAATACTGTACATAATTTCGTTAACACCCGACTAGGGTTATATGACTAAAAATTACAAGAGAAAATTTACAATAATATTTCCTAGAGGAGCTATAAGTTATTGAAAGTTCTGTGGAAAGGATATTGTTTTATTTATATTTCAAGAAGGCTCTCGACAGAACTTTCAAATATGGAACATTGATATTACTTGACACCCTGAATGTTGAATATAAATAACTTTAGTAGCTAACATATTTATGGTTAAATTTTTTAAATTCTTCTTATTGATTAGTTCATTCTCCTTTATTAAAAACTTTGTTAAATCAATTCGTAACTATTTAAAAACTGCATATTCTCTATATCTATCTAAAAAATGTTTTAGTTTAAATATGGTATCCGTAATTTGTATTTTTTTTAATACACGTTTTTCATTATTTGTCAATAGAATAAAAGAATTATTATTTCATCTATTATGCAAATAACTTTCCCACCTTTAACATATAATATTTACAATAAATGTGCAATAATTTAGTTTTGTGTTGCACTTAATCTTACGTTCATTGAAATCAATTATTTAAGGGTTGTTACTAATATATCTGGAAATAAATTGCAACTTTTAAAGGATCTGAACGACAAATCTGGGATAAATGAAATCGAAGAATTACCATGTTGTAAGGATTGTAATCGAAATTATGTTCAACAAACAAAACTGTTAATTATCACTAGACTAAAGAAGCACACAACCATGAATTACGTTTAATACTGCCAAACGTACATCTACTGGTTCGCCTGTTGTGGTTCATTTAACGTTGGTCTAAATAAACTGAATTTTTAGTTTATATTGATTTCCTGTTGATATTGTCAAATTTTCTGGCATGTGATTTGGTGTTTGTAGAAACGATTATTGTTTCGTATTTGTGCATTTCTAGAAAAAAAATAATAACATAATTATTGGGTATTACAAAAGCATTCTCTCAAACCTAACATGATAATAATAAATACTTATATATTTTTATATTTTATACTGACATTCTTATATGAATGTGCTAGTATAAAAGTTTTAGGCATATAATGAATCAAAAACAACACTTCCAGTACATTTTATCATAGAAGCCATTAAAACAACTACTCAGTGTAGAAGCAAGAACTGCGTTGAATAAAATAACAGTGTCCTCAGATTAAAAGCAAAAAATATTGAGACTGAAAAAAATATTAACGCACCAAATAAGGAAAATTTTCATACACAAGAAAAAATGATTTCCTCTAGTTACAATACAAAAAACGAAAACCCTTAGTCCGATATATGTATATCTATTTTAATTTTTTGTATAGTAACTAGAGGAAATCATTTCTTGAGTGCGGAAATGTTCCTATTTTGGTGAGTTAATATTTTTTTCAATCTCAGTATTTCTTTGCTTTTAATTCTGAGGACACTGTTATTTTATTCAACGCAGTTCTTGCTACTAAACTGAGTAGTTGTTTTAATGGTTTCTATGATAAAATGTACTGGAAGTGTTGTTTTTGATTCATTATATGCCTAAAACTTTTATACTAGTTCAGATAAGAACGTCAGTATAAAACATAAATATATATATGGGTATTTATTATTATTATCATGTTAGGTTTGAAAGAATGCTTTTGTCATACCCTATAATTATTTTATTATTTTTTTTCTAGAAATCAACATACTCTGTGTCCTACTTGAAAGCGGGACATCCCCATAAAATTTGTATTTATCAGCCGATTTTCACTAACGGGTTTTTGGATTGTAGAGCTGGAAAAACTGTACTTTAGGACAAAGTGTCACATTTTTTTTGCAAAACTCAAGGCCTACTGAGTAATTTTTTAAGTATGAAAATTAAAGAAATCGTATTAGCTATTTTTTTACAAAAATCTGAGTACACCACTGGATTAAGCACCCTCTGGAATGGGCATGCACTAAATTTCATAAAAAAATATTGCATATTAATAATTTTGTGGCAAAATTAAAAATCACATTCTTGTTATGAATTTATTTTTTCTGATGAAGCAAGCATGGAATAAAACGACAAAAATAACTGACAATAATTATTTTTATTCGTAACAATATTCAACAAAATTATAGGATTTCCAGAATACAAAAACTAATCAAATTCTTGTTGCTTCCACCAATCCGCCGTTTATTTCAAGACACTTATCATGCCTTTTTCGTATGTTCGTGGTTACTTTTTTCAATTATTCTGGAGTAACATTTGCACGTGCCTTGGTTTTTCTAGCGCGTAGTTCCTCTACTGACTGTGGTCTTGACTTATAAACTTTTTTTCTTAGGGATACCCCAAAGGAAAAAGTCGAGTGGCGTCAAGTCCGATGATCTTGGCGGCTATTCAATAAGAGGACTGTTTCTTCCTATCCACCAATTTTCAAAATTGTCGTTCAACCATTCCCTCGCCACTAGTGCGTTATGCACGGGAAACCCATCAAACCCATCAAATTTACGCGAACCAGAGTTGGTAAGTCATGCAGTGCGTCCCAAAATTTATTTCTTAGAAAGTTCAAAAACAGATGTCCATTCAAATTACCCTCAAAGAAAAAATGACCAATAATTCTATTATCAAGTATTCCGCACCATACATTCATTTTATGTGAATACTAGCTCTTTGCGTTTATGACCCACTCAGGATTTGCAGCAGACCAATACCGTGAATTTTGGGACGACACCACCCCATTTGTGGTAAACGTGGCCTCGCCACTGAACAAAATTTCCCTTAAAAAGTTCGTATTTTCCAGATATTCTCCCTGGGCCAACAAACAGAATTCCAATTTTCTTTCCTCATCTCCTAGTTGAAGAGTATGCAAAAATTTAGGCTTAAACGGCTTTATTTTGTTTATTACAAGTCACCTTCTAATATTTTCTCTAGGTCTAGTTAAGTCTAGACTAGCCGTTCTCAAGCTTGAATTCGTTGTGAAAATATTCTAATATTCGCTCATTATTTCTAATCTCCCGACATGGACTATTTCTGTTTTTGAAAATATACCTTGATACACTGCCTGTTTCGTTAAAAACTTTATTTATGCAGTACTGCTGCTCACTGCAGGTCTATCGGGATGTCTGTTATTAAATTCTCTGGCAGCATCTCGTGCCGAAAGAATATTATCGCCAACAAGACGCACAAGTTCAATTTTGTCTCTTACACTTAGTTGTTCCATAATGACAGCACTAAGTTGTACACTTTTACAATATTTCCAAATGCTCTAATCTGATAGAACTAAGACTATAAATCACCTTCTGATATTGTCAGTTATTTTTGACGTTTTATTCCATGGCTTGCTTCATTAGAAAAAATAAATTCAAAACAAGAATGTGATTTTTAATTTTGCCACAGAATTATTAATATGCAATATTTTTTAATGAAATTTGGTATGTGTCCATTTCAGGGGGCGCTCAATCCAATGGTGTACTTAGATCTTTCGTAAAAAAAATGCTATTACGATTTTTTTAAATTTTCATCCCTAAAAAATAACGCAGTAGGCCTTTGTTTTTGTAAAAAAAAATTGTGACACTTTGTCCTAAAGAACAATTTTTGCTGCTCTACAATCCAAAAAAAAAATATTAAGTCAAAATCGGATGATAAATAAAAATTTTATGGGGGTGTCCCGCTTTCAATTAGGTCACACTGGGTAAGAAATTAAATTAATTATTACAAAACATTTTTTTCGTTATGAAATATTTCTATTTACTATTAAAAAAAAGTCATCAGTATCGTTATTTAATAAATGTAAAAAACTTGGAACCTCATTAATTTAAGAAGTATTTTAAATAATAGTTTGAATATGGTTTGAACATATTTTTGACCAAACATTTTTTTTGCTTGTGAGCTGTAGTACACCTCACATGGATAGATATTTTAAGATGAAGAACACTTTAAAGTAGGTCGGTCGTTGGAAAATAAAGGATGGAGGATAACTTTTGTGCATTTCCCTTTCTCGGGCAAACTTGTTGCCTCAGAAATTCCCTTTAGAATTTATAGTAAGACATTGTTTCTCTTAACCTCAAGAATTATATTGCAGGTGATATGCTGCATGCAATAAATAACCTAGTTTTCATGACTTCTTTAGAAAAGTGACAAAGTTGTACTCAATAGATAAAGGCGGAGGAATGAACTTTATTATTAGATAATGATTTGAAAACTAATGATAAAATTAAAAAACCATAACAAAAACATTTTTCACACAGCTACTTGTATTTTCGTATGCGTTATAATCAAAACGCATATACGCATGTCATTGTTACAGAGAAATAAATTTTTATCCTCCCCATAGACAAAATACTAACGCTCTCTGTCTCACATAAACGATAAAACTACGATTTATTTTACATGCCACATTTTGAGCAAATTTTGTTTAATCATCATCTCTAGATTAGAAAAAAGAATTCTATGTATTTGCTTTAGGGTTACACTAAAAAAAACCTCATTTATTATTTTTCATATGACTGGCCACAAAATGGTAGACTAAAGAAAATTACTAATTAAATTCTAGTTATAATTAATTATACGTACCAATAAACAAATCTCCAAACTAGTGTCATTCAGTTTAATATTTGGTCGAGGTATACAGGGTGTCCCAACCAAGAGTAGGCACCCTGAATAATTTTGGTGGAGATAAAATTTTTTTGAAAAATTGGTGAAACACGTCGACCTTGTTTTCAAGGGGAACATATTTCAATTTATTACTTGTATTCCTATCATCATCCCTCTACCCTACACGGCCACCCCCCTCAAAAAATTCAAGTGGCAAGGGGGGTCGAGTGATACATCTTTTGAAAGGTTTTTCAATTCCCTACATAACTGTGTATTTCTTTAAACTTTTATCGATTCGTTCTTAAGGAAAATAATTTTATTTTTGGTGATTACACACAATCGAAATCGTTTAAAAAATCTAAACTATACGGCACTGGGTATTGGAATTTATAAAAAAAACTACATTTTTTAGTGCTCTCAAATCAATACGAGTTTTTTCGACAAAAACACTTTCTTTGTCCATTTAGTTTTAGAATAATAAAAGACTCATAAGTATTTGATAGTCCTTGAATATTAATTTGTTCACAACCAATTTTAAATCGAGATACATTTTACCAGAGTGAGTTCTAAAATGGTTTATACCCTTCAGGAGAGAATAGAAATTGTCAGCATTTATTTTAAAAACGATATTTGTGCTAGAGCTACGGAGCCCATATTCAATAGAAATCACCCAGATAGAAGGGTTGGTTCTCAGTATGTTTTACAATTATTGACAAAATTTATGGAAACAAGTTCTATAGGAAACAAAAAGCATGAACCTCAGCGACCGATTAGGAATGAAGCAGTCGAAGTGGCAGTTCTGGGTCATTTGCAGATGGATAATCTCAATCGATCAGGAAAGTAGCTGAGGCTTCCGGTGTATCACGAAGCAGTGTTCATCGAATTGTAAAGGCCCATAAATTTCATCCATATAAATTTAAATTGGTACGCGAATTAAATGAAGATGATCCCGATCGTCGGCTTGAATTCTGTGAGATTTTTAGTAAACAATTAAACGGTAATGCCAATCTACTGTACAATACGTGTTTTTCCGATGAATCGACATTTCAGTTAAATGGGGAAGTAAACAGGCACAATTGTAGGTAATGGAGTGAAACCAATCCACATTTGTTCATGGAAACTCATACTCAAAGGCCTCAGAAGTTAAATGTTTGGGCTGGCATCTTAGGGGATCACATTGCCGGGCCGTTTTTTATTCCTGACAATTTAAATGGCGAAAGTACCTGGATCTGTTAGAAAATAACATCGACCCAATGATTACCCAAATCCTCGAAGAAGACGATAATCTCTTAGAGGGCGAACTGTTTTTTCAACAGGATGGGGCACCCCCACATTTTGCTATAGCAGTCCGTCAATTTTTGGATAATCGGTTTCCTGAGCGATGGATTGGAAGAAGAAGTCCTGTGGAGTGGCCCGCTAGGTTACCCGATTTAACTCCCTTGGATTTCTTTCTGTGGGGACATTTGAAATCGAAGGTATTTACAACAAAACCCGCATCTCTGGAAGAGTTACGTGAAAGAATTGTTCGAGAATGCCGTTTATTGACTCCAGATGTGTTCAGAAATGTTCGTACAGAATTTCAAGACAGAGTATACTACTGCATGGAAGTCGGTGGGGGTCATTTTGAACCATACATACGATAAATTAAACTGCTTCTTTTATTTTTATTTCCCGAACCCAAAATATTGAAACAATTATTTCTCAGGAACGAATCGATAAAAGTTTAAAAAAATACACAGTTATGTAGAGAATTGAAGGACCTCTCAAAAGATGCATCATTCGACCCCTTTTCCATTCGAATTTTTTGAGGGGGTGGCCGTGTAGGGTAGAGGGATGATGATAGGTGTACAAGTATTACATTAAAATATGTCCCTCAATTTTTCAAAATAATTTTATCTCCAAAGTTATTCAGGGTGCCTACTTTTTGGTTAGGACACCCTGTATATTCTCAACTGGCAACAAAAAAGTTAAATTATGACCACTTTGCTTATTACAAAATGCAGTTCAAAGAAAACTTCGCTGGGCATTTTAAGGGAATTATAGTTTTTTCATTAATTATGTAACTTTTACACTGTCCCATAAAATCCTCTACTAAAAGAAATACGACTCTGAGGAATATGCGTTAGGACCTAATAATAAAAGTGGAATACGCACTAGAATAATGATTTCATTACAGTAATTGAAACCTCGGTACCAGACTACACCATATTCCCTTATCGCATCAATATTCTTCTAGTAGCAGGCCTGCACAATAGTTTAAATCATATTAAATCGTTCGCAATATGTTGACTTCAATTTTCTAACGAGAGCATTGTTGTTTTAAGTTTAATGTGTTATCCAACTTCAATCGCTTTTTTGAATTAACTTTTGTTACAGAGTTCTATTATTTAATTGAAATTGTTATTTAAGTAATACATCTTGTGCCAAATGCTCGTCGAAACCGTACTTGTTTTTTAATTGGCAACTAAATGTATATTAACTGAACAAAAAACAGTTTTAATAATGAAATTCATTTTGCAGTAACTTGAACTCAAAATCAAGAAAACAGTTCATCTTCGTGTCTTTGTGTACCTGTCTATGCAGCGAGTATCACGTAGGCAGCACAACTTCCTTTTTATCTAAAATAGCACAGTAGTGTTCTCCCTTACAAATTGGATCTTATGCCATGTACAGATGATATAGGAAATAGACTATTAAAATACAAATATCGTCAACAAGGCAAGTGCCAAATTGGACTCTATGCCTTGTACAGATGATATAGAAAATAGACTATTGAAATTCAAATATTTACGACAAGGGAAGTTCGGCAGATCCAAAGGGGGGACAATGGTTGCAACTACCCCTCCTCTTGGACCGTTAAAAAATCTTTTTGAAGATGGTCATGATCTCATTTCTATTTATATAAAGGGTGTTTCAATAAGAGCGCAATATTTCAAGGTTCAATAAAACATGGTTTTCTGTAGCAAAGTATTGAAATATTTATTGAGTTATAATCTAGGCATTTGGGAGTTATGTATGGAACAACACATCTGGTAAATGGCCGCCACGGCTTTGCTGGCACATGCGTACTTTTTGGCGAAATTTTGAATAACGGTGTTGCATACATGTGGCGGTATTTCGTTGATGTAGCGTATAATTTCGGCCTTCAATGCTTCGGTCGTCGCGGGCTTGTTGGCATAAATCTATGACTTCCAGATAACCTCATAGCTAAAAGTCCAAAGGTGTTAAATCGCAAGAGCGTGGCGGCCAATTCTGGTTAACAAACCGAAAGATGACATGACCAGGAAAGACTCGTGTCAGACCGTCAATGTTTCACGGGCGGTATGGCAAGTGGCAGAAACCACATGTCGTCGAGAGCAATATCTTCCAATTGACGCACAAACAACTGGGTTATCATAGTACTATAACGGTCGCCGTTCACCGTTACTGCATTACTTGCCTCGTCTTCGAAGAAAAACGGCCCAATGTTTCCTCCAGACCCCAATACACACAAACAGTGACACTTTTTGGATGCATTGCTCATGAATCATTCGTGGATTTCCTGAGCCCCAAATGCGGTAGACTTGCCTATTAACGAAGCCATCGAGGTAAAAATAGGCCTCATTACTGAAAATGATTCTGTCCGCAAAATCGGCATTCACTTCTTGTTGTTCAAGGATCCAATTGGTGAATTCTCTTCGCAGTGCATGGTCTGTTGGCAGAAGTTGTTGAGTCAATTGGACTTTGTACGCATGGAGATACAAATCTTTATAGACGGAGAGCTGGCTACATAAAAAAGCAAGGTATAAGGTACATGAAATGTGAATAGCTAGAGAGGTTCTATTAGCGCTCCCGAACACCGAGTGGCCAGTCTGCCAGCGCGATTAGGAAGATTAAGGCGGGGGCGGAGGGTCAAAGATGACAAATTTTACAATGAAAAAAATGATAATGCTCATGGATAAAAATTATTGGAAAGTGAAGTATTTGTTGCTACGAAACGCGGAAAATTATTGGCAGACGATTTCGTGGAAGAGAAATGGCCGGCAGACTTCAACAAAGCGGCGTTATCTTTAGTGAGAAAAAATGATAAGCCTCATGATTAAAAATTTTTGAGAATGATTGTTAAACTGTTGAGGAAGCTATGTTGTCAATGGCAGACGAAAAAATGGAAGTCAACATCGGGGCAGACTGTATTGAAGAGCGCGGTCTCGATCGTGCTTAACGAGTTAGTTCCGTGCGATGCATTATAACGATTTATTATTTTGTTAATTATATTATGAGGACAATAAGTTAACAATTCCTATATTATACAAGTGCTAAAAGATATGTTTACCATTAAAATAATTTTTTTATTAACAAATAATATAAATAAATTGTAGACTTATTCTATTTCGCTGTTTGTGTCTTCTTCGCTTTCGCAATCGATGTCATCCTCAGGTTGGATTTCGTTACAAATTTTCAGTATTTCGAAATACAGTAAGTCTATCACAATCTTCTTTGCTTAATTCAGCAAATGCGCGTTGAAATTGTTCGCTTAACAGTAATAATTTTAAAGGACGCTGTTTTCCTTTTCTAAAAAAAGCTGGATTGAAATCACATCCAGTGAATGCATGAAACCCTGATAAAGATTTACAAAATAATTCTCCGTGTCTATCATAAAATGCTGACAAGTCAATTATACGTTGTTTGCTTAAAATACCCGTTTTGAATCCAAACTTTACTATTACTTTTTAGCTTATCCATGTTGGCTAGCATTATAATAAGTACGTCCGTGTCGGAACATTTTATTATAATGTTAGCTTCCTCCGGAATATTGCACGCGTGAAAAACTATTTTCGTATCAGCTTCCTCATGAGCTTCTAGCGTGTAGATATCATTTATCGAAAATAAATACACCATCCATTAAAGATTACGAAAGATCTCTACGAGGCGGTAACTGTGATGAGCGTATGTACGTGATTTCTGGACCTGATCAAACAAGACCCGCAGATTTTGTCAAAGAGCTTAGAAATAGCAATTTCAAGGAAGCTCTTGTGCGTTTTCTAATTGTACATTGGCACAGTAGTGTAATAATACCATTTTTTGAAAATAAAAAAAGTCTTACTGAACTTCGATAAGTGTTACGAATATAAAGTTCACAACGACACTGTTTTATTTCGACTCCAACTACCAGTTTCAATGGTTCGATGGACCTCAGATACCATCTAGCGTTAAGACGTTATTATCGATCAAGAACAGCCTGAAGGTACAAATATTTCCACACGTTCTTATAGTTGTTAATAGCCATTTTTAATTTTTAATTTTGTTTTTCTACAGATGTTAACGAAATCCAATCTTAGGATGACATCGATTGCGAAGGCGAAGAAGATATGCAGTACGATGAATCCGACACAAACAGCGAAATAGAATAAGTCTACAATTTATTTATATTATTTGTTAATATAAAATTTATTTTAATGGTTAACATATCTTTTAGCACTTGTATAATAGAGGAATTGTTAACTTATTGTCCTCATAATATAATTAACAAAATAATAAATCGTTATAATGCATCATATCTATCGTGTAATGCTCCATGTTTACTAACTCCCATATGTCTCCTATCGACCTGGCATGTCATATTCTTGCGACATCATGACTGCCAAACTGGCGGGCAATTCAATTCATGCGCTCATATTGAAACACTTTTTACCTCGTAAGCATTACCGATGTTAAATTTATTTTGTATGTAAGTTTAAAATTACTATAAAAAATTAATTTTCTCAAAATACCTGTGCCTGTTCTATTACACTTCATTTCTGGCATATGGTATTTTTCAGTATTTGTGTCCAGTGGACCCCTTTGATCCGTGTGGCGTACTTGCTCACTTATCTTATTGATTTATGTTATTACCCACTATAAACTATTTTCATGGATGTTTGGATAGAAGATAATATAGCAACAAATTATTATTTAATATGTATGTTTTTAACATTAATTTTTCAAAATAAAAGTCTATAAAATTTCCCGTGGTTTAATTCGAATATAATAGTAAATTTCACAAATTGGTGACCCCGACGAGATCGTTCGTTAAACCACGAGAATAAATATTAATACCACCTGAAATTTTAGATTAAAATGTTCAAGTCCCAGAAACTTGAGCCCGCCGAGTTAGTCGACAGCAGCCAACGATCATCCGGCCAAATCAAGGCAAAGACAAGAACTTCAAGACAACATTTTTGAAAAGACGTTTAGACCAGAAATTTGAATCACGAGGACAAGAAAAACAAGAAATTAAAATTTTCAGATGCAGTGATTAAGTGTGTTGCATGATTTCCCATCTTGGATTATTATTCAATTACGTGGGGGATTTATTGCATACTCTCGCTGTTTATTGAATTTCTTTTATTATTATATCATAAAATTTGTATTAAAAATGTCAAATTATCAAGAACCTATCAGTCCTAATAGAGAACAATTTGCAACGACGATTAAATTACCACCATTTAGGATATCTAAACCAGAAATCTGGTTTATGCAAGTCGAAACACAGTTCAATCTATGTAAAATTAGTAGTAATAGGAAGAAATATAATCATATTCTTGCACATTTATATCGTAAAATAGTCTCAAATGTATACGATGTTATTGGTAATCTATCATACACCAATTTATATTTAAGTCTTAAAGAAATTATCATATAAAGCTTAACTTCTAGTGAAGAAAACGTTTAAATGATATGTAGTCCGTCTCTCAAATGGCGATCTTAAACCATCTGAATTTTACTGTTTAATGTTGAATATTGTCGGTGTTTCTCAGATGGTGTGATAAGAATTATTAATTAAACTTTGGAAAATATGTTTACCAAGAACGATTTATGTAGAAATCACGGCATAAGGTAAATCATATATTAAAGATATAATTGATATTGCTGATAAAATTTGGGAAACTTGTCAAAATCCTAATGTTTCTGAAGTTCAACAATTTTCAACTAGTTCAAATGAAGTAGAAACAGGTAATTCAGTAAAAGATTTATTTAATGCAATTCAAGATACATTGAGTCAAATTACGCAAAAAACAACAAGCCATGGAATTGCAAATAAGCTCTTTGCAAACGCAATCATCACTTAATCAAACCATTCCGTCAAATTCAAATTATCGATGTAATAATTGTCAGAATAGATCACGTTTAAGAACAAGATCCTGAAATCGGATGATTAAATTTGATCCTTCCAATAAGAGTTTCTACTTTTATTTTTCTTGCTTTCTCGACCAAGTGGTCATTTTTGATTTTCAAAAACTATTCCATATTGAAAACAACTATCGAGTGATAACACAGCAGAAAAATTGTTTTCTGCAGAATTAAATTTCTAGGAAAATAATCGGAGTAATATCAGAAATCGGAGATGTATCCAAAATAAATAAAAAAAAAATAACCTCTGGTGAAATCGGAAAATACAGCAAAGTGTAGAATGCCTAAAAAAAACTTTTTAAATTTGAAGCACACAAATTTTATTAAATATAATTCTTTAGTAATAAAATGTATGCTTTTATTTTTATTCGTAGCCAATAAATAAGTGTTATACTCTCAGGTTTACAGTGACCTAGGATAATTTATGCTGAGTGTAACATATTTTTAAACGTTATAATTCTACTGATATAAAATGAAACCAAACTAAATAATAGGAATAATGGGTTAATAATTCCTATTCTTGTCATTTTTTTACGACAAAAAGTTCTCTAATCTTTTAGTCTCCGTGGTACATATACATTTTGTATTCTTTGCTTTTACTGAATATATTATAAATGACAGAAACCAAATGCATAAATACAAAGAAAAAACGTAATTCAATACGCTTCCAGCGCTCTTTAATGTTGTTAAGTGTTCTATACAAAAAATGATTTACATTTTACACACCATATCCGTTTCAGCCTTAAAATTTCTCGAAATAAGCATCTGGAACTCTACAGAATATCTTTATAAACGCTACAAATAAAAAATGCAGAAAATTGATATTTTCTTAAGAAAACAAGTTATTGTTACATTGTATTATACGTTCCATGAATATGTAATATGAAATATAAAAAGATATAACAAATATGACAATACAATACAATCGTGATACTTTATATACTTGATAAATGGGAAAAAAATATTTACAACAAAGATTAGAATCGTTTAGAGATCATACGTGTTAGTAAAGAATAGAATAAAAAGAAATAGTGCAATTTAGAATTTTTGTAAAAAAATTTTCGAACTAAAAATAAATTTGTCCGAAACAGCCAATACATTTTTACATTCAGGTAATTGAATGCTGGCATGTTTTATATGTATAAATATTATCTAATCTTATCAATATATGTAAACATACAGTGGAAAACCAGAGAGAGATGAGCTAATAAAGGAAAAACAGAAGTGCAGTCAGACGTTGCCAATTGTGGGGGTGTTTCTCTAAGGTAGTACAAAACTATGTTCAGCCATAGGAAGCATTCTGTATATTGAACACTGAACAGTATATAAATTGGCCTCATCATATTTTTATGTTCTTAACAAAATCCAAAAAACACAGAGTTAAAGTTGTCTTATAACATAGTTTACCTAAAATATAAGACTATAAAGTTAGTACAAATTGTAAAGGATCGAATTCAACAGGACGATTTCCAGAGTACGCGTGCGGTTTGTCATCATGTCATCACTGAATGAAAGGTCCATTTTAACTTTAAATAAGCGGTTTGAAATAAATGATTTGACAGGCCGGATTGCGTTCCAGTGTATGTAATGGCTTTTTGGTAATTTGTCAAAAGATTTGCTAAAGTCTATATATATAATATCCACTCAATCATCATGGTCCAGCGTATTTGTTCAGCCACCCACACTACAAAGTAGATAAGTTACAATTAATTTCCTGGTGTAAATCTATGCTGTTCAGTTGAAGTTAAACGACTTACGGGTGAGAAACGGGCGCACATGGTCCATTCTAATGTAGTCCATCATTTTAATTGCGATTTGAATTAGTCTGATTGAAAATTTATTGTGTATAATTTGTAGCACTTTTTATGACATTCGTTGATGAAGTTGATATTAGTTGAAATAATTTGGTGTGACCGTATTAATCGAATATTTCGGCTAGAACTTAGATTCATCGGCTAGAACGTTTTTTGATTTAAAGATTTATA
>JANEYF010002248.1:0-40145 GCA_029963845.1 Rhamnusium bicolor | reverse complement strand
AGTACATTTGTTTATTGCTGATGAAAATCCAAACTCGGATACAATATTTAAATAATTATGCGCATATTCACTATTTTCAAGTATATTAATATTTAAGTCACCTACTAGTATGTGAATATCGAGATCATTATGGCAATTCATTAAGTAATGATGCAATTGTTCATTGAATAAGTTAACACATGTGAAAGGTGGTCTATATAAAGCAGTAATTAGTACGTTTTTTTTATTAAATTTGACTGATATCACAATAGCCTTCATTTCAGATATATTAACAATTTTATAGGTAAATTTTATTCCATTTTTAGTATACATAACTAAACCGTCATTTTGATTCACATTACCCGCATTATATATAAGATCATATTCATCAATATTGTATAGAGAAATATCACTACTTTTTTTACCGCCATGTATAGGGCGGTAAGAAAAGCATCGGCTAGTTAAGTGAAGTCCGAGTTTCGCGATAGTCCCGAAACCGAGATACCAAGCCAAACTCACAAAAAGAGAAAGCTAGCGTCCCCACGCTACCACCACATACAAAATTACACGATCAAATTACCACATCAAAATTACAGAATGAAATTCTCGTTCACCGCCAAAACGATATTAACACATTCATTTTTTTATTATGCAAAACTTTAAGCCTCGTTGAAAATTTGCACACGTATTAAGGACCGATGACAATACAATAATTTGAATGCGTATCGACGCCTCTTAAAGAAATGTTTTCTATGCGGATGTCAAAGTTGTGTGTTCGGCGCATTCGCCAAAATAACGGAATCTTTCAACGTAATTTTCACCAACTTCAAGATGTCTGATTAAATTGAAAATTTGCATACATATTAAGGCCCGATGACAGTAGAATAATTTGAATGCGTATCGATGCACATCTCTTAAAAAAATTTCTAAGTGGATGCCAAAGTTGTGTGATTGGCGCATTCGCCAAAATATGGCATCCATGATAAGTTGGCAGAAAGTTAACCACTAATTGAATGAATACCGTTAGGTTACGAGAACGTAAATGAAATAATTTTAGGTTTATTTGTTACATGATATATTAAAAATCGAGTCTCTTGAAGGCTATTACATTTGTTTTCGTTTCATGACTAGAAAATAAAAAAATAAATTTAGTTTAAAAGAACTAAAAAAAAAACAAGCTTTAATAGCAAACCGAACTAAGAAGTAAAAAATAATGTTTAAATATTAAGATTGTGTTCAACAGCGATAGAAAGTCCACTAACTCAATATAATTAAATGATTTTTAATAAGTTTAAAATAAGAATGAAGTGAATCATGGGGTGCTTGATATCAATTGTTATAAATATTTTATTGGTAGCTATTAATAAAAGTAAAGTTAACATAAAAAATATAGTAAAAGGCACCCCACGCTTTTTACAATAAAATGAATTTTTTTTGTCAATCACTTCATTCTTATTTTAAACTTATTAAAAATCATTTAATTATATTGAGTTAGTGGACTTTCTATCGCTGTTGAACAAAATCTTAATATTTGAACATTATTTTTTACTTTATAGTTCGGTTTGCTATTAAGCATGTTTTTTTTATTATTTTTTTTTAACTAATTTATTTTCTTTGTGTTTCGATAGGCTGCGGCCTTTTAAATAAATTTATGTATCGGAACCGGTAAAACACTTTTCGCGACGTCCGTCACCCGATCTCAACAAGGCTACAGAGAGAGAGGAGAGGTCATAATCTCTAAACATTTTTTTAATTCTTCCTGGTGTTCCATTTTCTCTTCTTTTTCTATTTGTCGTGGTCGTTCTTGTTCCTCTCTTTCTTCCTGCCACATCACTTTTGGTCTTATTTTTCATCCTGTCATTATTTTCTCTTGTTTTTCTTTTCTTTCTATCGTTTTCTTTGCTGATTGTTCATCGCTTCTAACAACGCTATTAGTATGTGTCTGTTAGTTTTTCCGTTATTAGCATTAACTCACGGCACGTAAATTATTTCTGAATAAAGTTTGTATACTTTAAAGTCTATAATAGTATGTATCATAGCTATTTCGGTAATGAAATTCTTCCAGACAAATCTCGCAACAACACTAGAAAGTCTTATTTATAGTGTGTAACACTTCCTCGTTAACATAATTTACGTATTAGTTTTTTTGCAGTTTTTATACTAAGTATTATAGAAATTTCCCGAAATTGCACTAATAAGTCTCATTTTAACTCTCGTTGACATAATTCAAGTGTCTTCTATGATTTCCAAATAGAATGTTCTAGAATTTTCATAAAAAGTAACTTACATTCTTGTTTACAAGTCTGTAACACGTTGTTATCAGCGGCACTCGCATATCTGCAGCAATTTCTAAATAGAAAGTTCCGGAAACTTCTCGAAAATTCATTGAAAGTCACTATTCCGTCCAGAAATATTCTTCAAACCAGTGTGTAGCTTAATTCTCCGTGTTACCACTAATCCCTGAGAAGAACAATGAAGAATCTTCTCAAATAATCCAAAAATATCCTTTTCCAATCCTACTTCTGACACCAGACTGTTATTTATTTGCTATCCACAGAAACACCTTAAATCATAAATATGTTTATTAAAGTCCAGGTAGCACATTATTTTATTAACTAATTAGCAATTAACAACAATAACTTAATGGACTTTACTATAATCACAATTAAACACTTAGAAATCACTACTTTGGTCTCTAACTTATTTTTCTTTATACATACAATTCCAAATTAAAACTGAGCTCCTCAATTCACCGTGCGCCTTATATCAATCCATATATGTTATAGAACTTTCTTGAATATTCCCGGCCCGTCTCGTACAATTATAGTTACGTTTTTATATATAATCTAGACTAACTTGGCTATTTTATTTAACTTTTAATACTAGTAACATCGTCTCTGGACATACCTCGGAACCAGTCCATTGGCGTAACATTATGAGTTAACCATTTCTTTCTATATGGGTCTTAAATGAAAACAGAATTTCATGAAATTCAGATGTTAAAATATGAGAGAAATCATGTCATTTAAATATGCGGCTATGAAAGAAATTGTTTTTCTTGATAGTACCTGATAGTTATTTGTTTATTTTATAACAGACTACGTTCATTTATAGAAACAGTATGTTTTAAATACTTTTTTATTTACGATTTTAAGTTTGATTAATTTTTAAATTGATTTAAAGCTGGGATAAAAATTGGGAAAATAACAAATTACAAAAACATAAAAAACTAGTTTTAAAAATATGTAAAAACTACGTTAGGAAATACTCTGCTTGTAGATCTTAAAGATGACTGTAAAAATACAAATACGTTTGAAAAGAGCTTTAAAAGAAAATAAATCCTTTATTGCTATTTTCATTTCTGTGCAAATTTATTTATGGATCTGTAAGAGAATATTGATGATTAACTAAATATTATTTGGGCAAACACTTCTTTTAACTAGATAAAATATTCATAAAAGCACAAAAAACAAAACTATAGAATAGAGAAACAATATCTCTCTCAAGGCTATCACCCGAGTGTCTCGCCTGTAGTTTATAATTAGAGAATTAATATTAGAAGTATCAAGTAAAAAACAGGTAAAAGAAGTCAGTTTTTCATTATATTATTCCTAATTATGAGTTTAGTTAAAATAAATATTTACAGTAAAATGCAAAGCGCCGTGTCTCGTGAAGTCAAAGATTTCATTAGCAACACAAAATATTTGATTATCTTTACATGAAACAAAATTAAGATCAACTGTACTTTGAAGAAAATTAATAGAAACTTAAACAGTCCTTAATTATAATGCGGGTGTATTTACTTTCGTATAAAGGTGCATCATTTCAGATAATCTCTTTTGTCGTTTATTCTCCTCAAATCTTATTGCAAGATCTCATTGTTATTCTGACTTAATTACAAAGCAGAAACACCTCACCTCAAATGAACTAGAGCACAATCTCATTAATGAAAAGCAGGCCGTGACAAGCATCCTTCATTCTTCATATTGTCTACTCCAGCTGCAATAAACCACACTTCTATTTCAGATTGCACAATAATTATATTTAGATACAGATATTTACATCTCATGTAATGTAGTTTAATTATTTTTTTTATGTTATATTTAATATAGTACTTATAAAAAAATCAAAAACCTTTTTCTCTTCTTTCTAGAAATAATCTCATATAGTGCAGGCGAATTAGCATCCGTCGGCGACAAAATTACTAATGCTTTTTTTATCGGATTTTTTGTAATTGTCTTCAAAAAACAACCTCGCAAACGGTTCATTTTACGTAGGAGATGCATAGGACTAAATAGACGGCTTACAAGCAAAATGCTCTATGTCCAAAAACATGAATCTGAGATACTTGCAGTTTAAATTTTGCATTAGTTTTAAAAAAACTTTTACCTTTTTTTAATTTTTTACTGAATACGCCCATGTTTCAAACATTACTCCGTGGTAAACATGTAGAACAAAATCAAATTTGATATTAAAAATAACTAAAATGTAACAAAAAGCAAGACATAGTGCATTTTGTCTGATTTAAATTATATCCAGTGATTTGGAAGTCTATTAAATTAATGAAAACGATGTAAATTTAAACCTTTATTTTTATATTAACACTCCTACATAACACAGTATGTATTTAGTACCTACGAATTATAAATATACGTATTCTTTGGGTATGATCCTCTTTGATATCATAATAGTATATACTAAATTACTTGGCATCAGACTAAACTGATGTATGTTGAAAATTTGTACGTACTTTTATGACTATAAAAAATATATGAAAGAAAGTATACAGGGTACGTTTTAAATTCGTAGTTATATTTTAACCCTCAATATATTTTGTCGAGTACAATTGATTGGCACTGTCAAAAAATTGGTTTGAACAAAAAAATTTTGAATTTCTGATAATTTTTTCATCCTCCAGCAACTGACATTTTGATGGCCACTGGATATCTCTCTAAATGCCTTTCACAAAAATGACGCAACTGAAGGCAATGTTGCCACTGCCAGTTTGTTACAATTTTATATTAAATTAGTACACAACTGGTAATATGTGGTTTTAAATATCTTCTAAAGTTGAAACAAAATTGAAAATAATCATTTTATAAAGAAGCATCTAATTTATGATTATGAATTATGACTCGGGTTCCCGAATGTCGCCGAGCCAAGCCATCGATGTCGATTTCTCCACTTCTCGAGCTCAAACCACACTTCGAATGATCATTCGATTAATAGAGGTATTCGAATAGCCGTTATTCGATTATTCATATCATTCGATTATGCCCAGCACTCAGGGTTGTTATCAGCAACCTTTAAATAGTACCAAGTTTTGGTACAAAATTTTACTTTAAATCAGAAAATTGTACTAGAATGCTTTTTTTGGAAGCGTTCTTTTATGAAATAATAATAAAAAAGACAGTATGAACCGAGACCCACTCTTGCGAAACTAACTTGGATGAAGAGGTATTGTTTTCCTGTAAAAGATGTTTGAGAGTTGAACTTAATTATTCTGGTGACAAGCAGAATATAATTATGTTACAGAAGAGACAAAGGCCCGCAGAAAATCGAAAAAGACTCAGCAGAAAGAAATGTTTTAAGAGTATATATTTCTTTAAAATAATTTCGTAATCAATAAGAGTATTTCTGCGCTACGAACTCCTTGAAACATGTTTACTAAAAATTACTGTTGATTGCCGTTTGGTTGACTACAAATTTCCTGTTCTTCCCTGATTGGTTAAACTAAATTGTTTACTTACATTTAGAGCACCAAAAAATGACAAGGCGATGACAATCATGTTTTTAAGACGAGCATTAGTTCATTTGTTTATTGAAATACTGCATTGAGGAACAAATTATCATAATGTACTAGATTTTTTTAAAAAGGTGCCGATGTACTAAAAATTATTAAACTGTACTGAATCTAGTTTAATTGTACTAGTAATCACAACCCTGCCAGCACTAATAGACTGAACTAAAACATAAAGCTGAGCATGATGTTCACGTGATCAGATAGGATCACGGTACGCTTAGTTTTCCTACTGGTCTACCGGTAATAAAAGCGAGGAAGACGAACCACGCCTATTTTACAGAATTGTAATCAGGCACGGCGTGTATAAGAACGAGCAGTTATTTGGTTTATTGGATTTTTATTTGTCCATCGTTATTGCTACTGTTGTGTCCGGATTATTTAAAATACGATACAAAATGTCTAATACCGACACTGCAGATAAAATGAGAAATAATATGGACTTCAAGTCCACCTAGAAAATGGTTTAATGTTATTGTAATTCTAAATCCGGTCCTGTTCATTCCATCGTTTACAGCTACACAGTCAGCTGTGACGGCGAAAAGGTGCAAGCTGCATGTATGGCTTTTATTCACTCTATCTTGAAAATTGTAGCGTGTTTGTTGACATTAGAAAATTCGAGGATAAGTTTGGCTTCAATTTAAATATGTTGTTCTCTTTGTGCTTTTATTTTAGTTTTGCGATATTTTAACAGTGCCTAAAAATACTTTTTATTAGTATAGTTCTTGTCAAAGCTTGGATTTTGTTTACAAATAAAGTTTGGTAATTGTTTTTATTTAGTGAATGAACCGTGTTACATACTGTTTTGAACTCGTTTTCTCATCTTAATTCATACGAATATGCTTGATGTGTTCGTGATAGGAGTCACCTGCCGAACTCTGTGAAATATGAATCGTGAATTGGTCGGTAATGTAATATACGTAAAAGATAAGTCGTGTAACTAGCTCATTCACCTATCAGGTCAATGAACAGGTCAAACATAGTTCAATGACTGTTACAAAATGATTTATTTATTAATAAATTACAGAATTACTTCAAATTATTGTAATGGCATGGTAAGTAACTACTTTTTAAAAAATGATAATCCTTATACAAACTTTGAAAACACGAAATTAAAATTGTCAGAACCATTTTATAAGTTTACTATTCATCGGAAAATTTGGTTTTAGTTGTATGTTCCATACGATACATAAAAGAAATGTTAATTGGTGCAAGAAAAAATTAAAATTGTACATTTCTTACATTAATAGGTATTTTGAAATGTTTAAAAATTATTTCAAATGGAGCAATTATTCGCTTAAGCAGATAATTATTTCCTTCAAAAATTATTACATATTCGCGAACGAACTTACTATTCGGCAACGCTGCTTCAAGCCAATACACCATTTCAGATAAAATGAGGAATGTTTCTAGTAATCAGCAGTTCCAAAACAATTTCATCGTATTTTTTTGAAAATCTATAACTCAATTTTACGTGGGAATTAAGAAAAAAATGTGTCAGTGGGTTTCTACAGATGTCAAGAATCGGTGGTTTAAATATAACTACACACTTAAGACTCACCCTGTATACTATTTATGAGTAAATCCCTGTATTACCCTGTTAATTACGTCATGACATCCAATATCTGCGGGGTCTAGATGTGTTTACTACTGAAATTATGTATTGGTATAATTATTGTTACTGTATAGTTTTAAAGCTTCTCTGAAATCGTTACTCAACAGGTTATAAAATAAAAATGCGTTGAAACCTAACCTCAATTGACAAATTCGTTTGCATGTATAATTATTCACCTGATGTGTTTTCTTGTTGAAATTTAACGTTTTTAAATAAAATATGTCGACGCCACCGAAGATAATTTATCCACGCCTATGGTTCTTCGATACCAGCAACGGCACTCTACTGTCACAGCTAAGTTATTATGTTAATATAAACATTGATGGGTTTAAGTTATTGTGTTAATATAAACATTGACACATTTATTTGGCTTAACCAATGATTATTTAAGATTTGAAGCATAGGAACACGCTGAGGGAATCCGAAGTGAACGGAATGAAGCCAGCTAGCTCGGCACGGGGAGCAGACGAGTACCTGCGGTAGAAAGAGGGTGAATACGGTGCGAGCTAGCGAGGTGGCGGACCGTTAGTTCCTTTATTGAATAACTGTTATTCGGCAGTTTTATTGTTTTATTATTTTACTGCTTGGTGTAAACGGTAATTGTTTGTTTAGTTATATAACAAAATTTGTGTGTGTCAACTGCAAAATACCAGTGGCATACCTGCTAACATGTCCAAGCGGTCTAACTCTAACCGTGACGCCCCCGGCCGCCTCCGACATATATTTATATTTTAAATAATACATTTTAAATAATAATATTTTAGCACTTTGGTCACTCATTTTTTGTGCACTATGAATTATGTAATTATTAAATCACTCTATAACAAACAACACTCACTTCGACACAGCTGCTTTAAAAATTAATAGCAAACTAAAGAATAAACACAATTGCATTCATTCAGTAGTAAATAATTCTCTGAATTAAAATTGCAAAAACGCACTAAGAGTGCTTAGTAAATTCTTTCTACTATGTTCGCGAAAAATTTAACAGACTATTAGAATTAAATGACTTAGTGTAGCGTTAAGTTATATATTTCAAATATCTTCATATAGGCAGAAGACACTAAGTAGCTTAGTGCAGTATTATTTTATATATTTCAGGAAATCTAAACAAGGAAAAGGCATTAAGGGACTTGATGTTTTTTTGCTAGCACATAAATATTGATATGGTAATTTAATGCTTTTTGACCTTGGTTGAAGCGGACTTGCTTGGACGGATAGAGAACGTAGTGCTTTCCTCTAGTACGTAGAGAATCACATTTGAGATATGCACTACTAACCCTGTTTTCACAATACTTTGACTTAGTACATTTTGTGAAAGTGCATAAAATTTTCTACAAGGCAGCTATTTCAGTTTTCCTTCGTTTTTTCTCATTGACAAGAAAAAGATACAGTTTTCGAAAAAAATTACCCAAGAAACCAATTATTATTATTATTATTATTATTATTTAGCTGGTGTGTTAAATTTCTATTGTGATTAGTTGATTATCATAATATTATTATTAGATAAGTTCATGAACGTATTTGGAAAACCCCCCTTCTCCTCTCAAAATGGGTGAGTTCTGACCGAAACCGTAGATAAGCCCATTTCCACAGTACTTTTACATATAACTAATTGGTTAAAACGTGGCATGAAAATAATCTTATGAATGGGTGTAATCAGAAATTTACTCAGAGAAATTGAGCACAATTCAGTAGTTTAATATTATGGTATAACGCATCGCAGGAAATTGTTGTGTTCGTTTTGTATTAAGTTCGCCCATTAAAGGTGTAACGAAGTGATTTTTCCGTAGACTGTTTCTGGGATAATAAGAACTAATTTGGGTCGCTCTTTCACTTTGATACACTCTGTGTCCTATAACTTGTATTAATGTGTATTTAAAAAACCACTTTGAACAAAGGGTTAATTTATTTTGTGTCAAATACTTGGAAAAACAATTAGATCTCACGGTAATTGTTTCAGTGAAGTCTCTTTTTCAGGGTAATATTAGTCGTTCTATTTTTGTGTTTACGTAAGCCAAGTAAGAGGAAAGAATTTTTGTTTAAGGTAATCCATTTGAGAGCCAAGTTTAGTTAATAAAATTATCTTGATTATAGATAACCATTATTTTGCATTCATCCGGTACATTTGAAAATATGTAAGTAGGTAGAATGATAGTTAATGCTAAGAAAGAACGCATTTGTTAGTAACAAATCCATTTCTATTTTTAAAATAATTTACAATTTGAAAAATTGAGTAATATAGTTTGAATATTAATCCACGATCGTTTTGATTTTTTTTTTTTTGGAAAGATAGTTTTAAAATTATGAGAAAGCGATTTTCAGCCTCAAAATGTTTTATAAACGTTTGTTTATATTATATAACGCAGGGAATTTGATTAACTGTATTTCGCTAAGCTTGCTTAAAGAATTTTTGTCCCTCCACATCAATCGCAATTCCGTTCCTTGCGCAGAGAGTCACGTGACTTTCTCGTCATCCGTTGGAAACAAAACTGATAACAGGGCTTGAAATCATTACTTCTCAAGTGAGAGTTTGCAGTGTGCAGTTCTCTTAGTAAGCAGTTCCAGTGTCCGTCGCAACCAGGTAGTGGTTTGGCTTTGACCGTTTTACTGTTTAATTTGCATTTACCATTTTTACCATTTTACTGCTTTATTTGCATTTACCGTTTATACCATTTTACTGTTTTATTTGCATTTATCGTTTGTATCCGAATGCCTGCTAATAAGATCATCTGGAGATATTCGGGAAAATTCGAAATCATTAAGTAAACTACGGGTTATCTATTTCGAAACGAGTAAGGGAATACTCGGTTGTTGATATTGGATGTTTATATATTTATGCACCGATGGGATTCTAGCATCTAGCATATTTGAGTAGAATCCGATTACAGTGTCATACGCGAAGAACCATGACTGAGATTCCGGTATCTAGCATACTTGAGTGGAATCAGATTTCATTAGGAAAACGTGAAGAGACACGAGTGAGTTTCCAGTATTTAGCATATTTGAGTGGAAACTGACCAAGTATCCCGGGATGTAATGCGCCATTCGCTCCGTTCGACACTCGACTTCAGTAAAGATAATTTGTAATTAAGTACGTTCGAAGGTGATGTGATAACCTCTAACCGTCACTTGTATTTTAACTGTCGTCTGTTAACTACATAACAATTCACGCATATCTCTGGCTTAGTCAATTTAAGGGACAATTTGGCTTTCAATCGGAGTTAATAAAACGCAATCAAACGTGCTATATAGGTAGATACCTTTCGGAAATATTCAGTTATTATTCTTTGATAATTATATATTATGCACCGATGGGATTCTAGTATCTAGCATATTTGAATAGAATCCGATCTCAGTGTTATAGTGAAGAGCCCGATCCCTAGTATTTGGAGAGAGACTTCACCAGGAAAACGAAAAAGGCACAAATGAGTTCCCAGTATCTAGCATATTTGAGTGGGATCTGACGAAGTGTCCCGGGTTCGGAGTTTACGTGCAATCCAATTGGCCCTAAGAAAGGACGAAGGGGGTAAATCTAAAGATATAGCACATCCGGGACATCAACCACCTGTCCCTGGGTTGACATACTACCGTAGTATCACACTTGTAAACCGTAACCGCTTGTACCTGGACATTGATGCATCGACTGACTGCTATAACACAGTTTTAGGCACTAGTCACTATAAAATCACTAGCTGCTTGCTATAGAAACCAGTAGTAATAGATACTGTAACTTAGCTTGTTTTGAATCACCGCTTATTTGCTCGTGTACCTGCTTGTAGTAAACATTTAAGAACATTTCTTGCTGAGAATAGCTGTGCTTGATATAACTCATCACCGCTTTATCATAACCTCTTCTTGATTTCCTTGGTTGCTTATCTGTATAATTGATTACTGTTTACGTTGCACAAATATATATTTTATTTGTTGTGTATTTTATTTTTTTTAAATATTATTATTATACTGTGAACCCAATCTTAAACAAAATAGGGTAGGTAAAGTTGATATTCTGAATTTTATTTAATGCAAAGATATAAGTAACAAATCTGGTTGTACACCGAAAAACAATTCGGGCAGGTAAAAGTGAAGTTGTCCATTTCTACGAAACCGACAACCATACATTGACCCCTGGATATTCCGCTTCTTCACTGAGTTATGCTAGCTTCTATCATACTGCTGATGGAATAAAGTGGTGTTCCTACACTTTAAAACAGAAACTGGTGCTCGAGACCTTACCGAAATAAAATTCAAAGTTGTACTAAAGAGTGCCAAAGTGACATGTTACAACACAACAAATAGCATTTTGTTTACTTACATCACAACTAGTCCATGAGCGCATCTAATTATTATATTATAATAATTAACTAATCACAATAGAAATTATTAAATAAAATAATAATTAGTACTTTTTTCGAAAATTGCCTTTTTGACCATGAAGGAAATTTTTCTGTTAGTACGAAATACGAATTTAGTGTTTTCTATTTAGTGTCATTTTACAAAAGCAGATACTTTTTCTATTAATACAATAATTTATTAATAAAATAATATAGCCAGAAGATCTGACCTAAAATGACAACATTGTTTTCTGGTTATGATTGATAGAACAAATTTTAAAGCGTTTTACAGTTTTATGTTGGACAACTGGTAAAAACGCGATCTTAACAACAATTTAATCACATTATTAAAAGGGATTAAATCAATTTTTGGCCATTTTGGAATTTTTGCGAGCTTTCTACTTAAAAGAGCAAGACAAACAGTTTGGTTGAATAAGATACTGTCTTCTGTTAACTCTTACTTACATGCTTTACATGATGCATTTAGGAAGGTTTATATTTAAAAAGACATAGTTATTGCGACTTAGTTCCATTGAAGTTATTTGTGTGGCGGTGGTGTGCCTACTGTCATTCAAATCGTTTATAACCTGCAAAGTATTGTGATATATTGAAATAAATATATCGTACAATGATCATGAATAAAGTCGTGATATTATTAATGAATTCTATGATATATTTTTATTAAATGCCTCATGAAATGCCTTCAAAAACTTCAAAGAACGAACAGTGGAATATTTTTGTAAAATTTTACGGTAGTTTTCGAACAAAAAATGAATAGGATATTTATCTACAATCCCTCACCTAAACCAATATCGTAAACGCAAAGAGGGATATAAAAAACAATGACAGCAAAATCCCATTACTATATAAGGGAATTGCTTCTAAGGTTTGTTCCTTTGTTTTTAATTATCTTAATTAATAACTATGCGGATCCATAGTCAAAATATCTCAGAATTCTAAAACAAAAACCATACAATGGTAAAGTTTTGCATGCCACTGATCCAAACTAAACGATTCCACAAATTTCAGCAGTTTATCCAATCTGGGGCCGTTCGTTGTTATGTGACAGTGACTTCTTAAGAAGGGTGTTACGAAGGTATGGCCGAATAAATCCTGTGTACGAATATACAAGAATGATCATATAATCTAGCAAAACCCCTTCACTGTAAAAGAGGTATCGATATATGAGATACTTAACTGGACAGATTGGTGGTCAAAATATTACAATGAAACGTGCTTATCTAACGATTCACGTAAGAAAAATGTACCAAGAGATGATCATGTTTTCTTGATTTTCGCACAATGAGAAAAACTGACTTTTTATTTCTTAAGCTTCTAGCAAGTCTACTTTTTCCACGAATATGTAATATTTTAACAGATGGTTATTAGTTGTTACGATATAATCTGCATCTGTTAAATGTTTATACAAGTTCTTGTGTGAATATACTCTATATCTCTTATACTAAACGATCTACTCTATACATTACATCCTGGGCAATCTAAACGATGTACCCCACACTTTCTATAAATTCCAGTTTTGTCTTTTGCATTGAACACAGAGTCTGCCTTATTTTTGTTCGAACTAAATGATGCTTTTATATTTAATTTTGAAAAGGCAGCTGATCTAATAAGATGGATCTCCTGAATATGGTATTGAAATACATATTTTGTCTTTTTCACGTTAATAATGGGATAAATCTTTAAGAAGATATTGTTTTGTAAATTAATTTATTTATTATATTATATTTTGAGAGTAACTGTTATTATGTGCTATAAGTTTATTGTGTCCAGTTCTCTTTAAAATCTATAAAATAAAGTGAAAATTAGATAAGCGAAAAACAGTATTGCCCGATTATTTAAGTTCTGCAATAAACTTTTTCAAGTTTCTTTATTACTCCATTAAAATTAGCATGGTGCATTTAATGAAAAATTGTTATTTCGAACAAAATTATAGGGAATAAGAATTCGAAAAAAAAAATTCATATGCATGTTTGCCATAAAATCTATAATTCCCGTGAAATCGGCCAGAAATGGAGTTTTAGAGTGATATGAGAATTTCGTTTTTGCGCACTATTTTTGAAAATAACACAAGTTATGGAAATAACTGAAATTGAAGAGTGATAATTCATCGATTAGGATCAGTAAAAAAACATGTATTTATAAAAAAAGAATCAGGTGTATGTAGCATTCTAACTTTTAATAAGAAAATAATGTGATGCTTAATATTAACAAGTTATTTGAAATTGTACAATGTTATAAAACTAGGTACCTAGCATCGATGATACATTCACCTGTGTCAGCTGAAAGTACTCGCTAGTGTAAAATAAATAATCTGACTTGAGGGATTCGCCAATCTGTCTGTGTTTCCGAACTATAATTATAAACTACATTTGACCTTTTGAAATTAATAAGTAACGTAATGAGAGATTGTTGGAAGCAGTTACACGTTTTCCCCCTTTTTTAGCGGTAACAGTGGGTTTTGATTAGCCAGAAACTTTGGTAAAAACATATCTAAAAAGAGGGTAGTGCCTAACAAAATTTATTAAGTAAATTGGACATTTTTTTTAGTAGTTAAATCGGCGATTGCCGTTTGTGTTTCTGATTTTGTTTAGTTTTAAGTCTTATTAAATTCTAGTTGACCGCTAGTTTCCCAGCCTGGAGAAAAGTGTCTCAATTTGTTTTCTGTTTTTGCTGAATGAATGTAGTGGTCCATTAAATTTCGTTTCTTATACCAACAAACTCTTGGTATTATTATTATAAATGACAGGGCGAATAAACCGGTCGTTTCATAAGACATACGAATTTTGTACCTTGGAACGGAAACAATGTAAATGTTAAAAACTTTAAATGCCTCTTTACACAACAAACAAATTTTTCATTTGTTCATTTTTACATGTTTACAAAGGAAGGAAAATTTACAAATTAATATTTAAATATTGCGTAAAATAAAACAAAAATGAATCTTCCCCTAGCTTACACACAAAAATATACAAAATATGACAAACCCTGAAATATGTCTGTTAGCATTCATTATACTGAACCGCAGATATCATTAGTCTTCCAGTGTTATCATATTTTTAATGTATAGTACTTTGTGTAACAGTAAAATTCGTGCATGTTGAATGTAATACATGCAAATGTGTTATTTTAGAAAGGCTTTTTATTGCATTAAATAAATACATATAAACGTTTGATCAAATTCTCTGTCTGTATCTGTTTAAAACAATGACGTTGTTAATTAAATTTAATTCAAATTTTTAATTTAATCAAGCGCCTTCGTGTCTGTTTGGGACAAAATAGTAAAGTTTTCGAACATTTGTTGTAAATGAAATATATACAATTACTTTAATTTTAATAATAGTAATAATAAATAAATTATTTAAGTATTTTTATTTGTTTTCAAAAATGACTTTATTTTAAAAGATTGGTGTTATTGTGACATGCTTCGGGTCTGTGCAAAAAAATCACTTCGGCACTCTAGAATACGGCGATACAAACTTTTAGTACGATACGGCCTTGAGAGCCAGTTTCTGTTTTAAAGTGTGGGAACAACATCATTAGCAGGATAATGGAGGCCAGCCCAATGAGAACACATTTAAGTTTAAACGTTAATTAACGTTTACATAATGTTAATTAACGTTATATAAACGTTTAAACAATAATGTGTTCTCATTGGGAGATAACTAGAGTGAAGACGCGGAAAGGTCCAGGGGCCTAGAAAAGTTGACCTGAGGTCGGAGTAGATAAAATAGTTGTAATAAAAAAGATACAAACTTTAATTACACTACAGCATACACAGGGTAATACTAGCAAGCCTGTGTACAATGACAGAATGTAACAGTTAGCAAAACAGTATAAATATCAAGCAGTTAAACGGTCAAAAACTATATACAAAAAATGAGTACAGCAAGCAATGTACGCATACCAGAAACAAGGAAGCAAACGCCAATTATAAGCAAGCAAACTATACCTATATTTACAGACTTGGTTATCAGTTGGTACTTGATGAGTAGTATACCTGTAAGAAAATGTATGGATTAGCAACAAGTTATCTTAAAGAATCGAACAATAGAAGGTACATAATATGACGCTATCTTGACAAACGAATAATACAAGAGCTCAACACAGGCGCTTGGCGCGTGAACTGTTAGGAAGAAATTATATTAATACTCTGGTATATTAAAGAGTCAAAGAACAGAAGGTATGTATATTAATACGGCGCTACCTTGAGGATCGAACAATATAAGGTTGCCGGTAGGACTTCAGGTACAGGACAGGTACACGGGACGTGATATATTGGGAAGAAATTATATTTAATAATAATAATGAACACCACATATAGTATAATTCTCTGTATCCCTAAACTAGCGTTTTGTGGGAGGGGGTAAATATTTAGAGATAACGGACACACTCGATATTCGTGTATAGTGGAAGTAAACTCTATAGCTAATGTCACTGCCACAACCTGGAATCGAACACGATGGCACCTTAAGGAATCAAACAACAGAAGGTACGAATATTAATTCGGCGCTACCTTGAGATTCGCTGTCCGGACTTCAGGTACACACTTTCTAATTTTGAGGTGTCAGTGCCATTGACGGATCGGTATTGACACATATGGTATAGAGCGTTATAGCACAAATGTCTCGCTGCGGAATACATAATTCACTATATGGATGGTATTTTCCAGGAACGATTGAAGCTTGGCCCAACTGCTGCACACGGTACTCAGAGACAACTCTCTGTGATTTCTATAGTCAACAGTCAGATTGGATGGGAACGCAGAACAGCGACTAGATATTCCCTACGTCACAGTGACTTGCAATAGTGACAGAAAATTTTAAAAGTATCGACTTTTAGTATTCTTAAAAACGGATTTTACTTACTGAACGATGCATCACAGGGACAACTACTGGGCGCGGTTCTCGGAGAACAGCTGACCACTCTGTGTAATTTCTATATTAATAACATCCAAAACGCAGAAAATCGGCGGACTTGATATTCCTTATGTCACAGTGCCTTGTATCGTTTTGCAGCCAGTGTGCAATAATGACAGAAAATCTGAACTACAGACTTGTAATATTCTTAACAACGGATTTTACTTAAAATGTCTACAAATCAATTTGACGTCACCACTATGAGTATTGGAAGTACTTACTTCGTATGGTGGTCGACTGGCTCGATCAGTAGCAGGCAACGGACTAAATTTTTCAGCGCACTCTGGCTAGTATATCTACGGTATGTCCGCGGATGGAAAGAAAGATAGGTGATATTGCGAAAATATTCAACTTTTCGAGAAAAAGTTGTTCTACATAAAAGTTTTTGCTTTATTAAAAAATACGATTCACACCTGTTTAAGTTATATACATACATCAATACTAAAATTAACTTATAACATATCGTATATACCATTACATTGTTAAACAAAGCACTTGAACATTGTTTGATTTGACTTTTTCTCAACGTATGGGAAAGTCAACACAAAGGAGATTAACAGATATATTCCCGAGAGCGGAGTGCAATATAGTTTATAAACAGCAAATCGTAAAGGCGTAATAGAGCTTTCTAAAAAAGACAAATTGAAATTCAGCGAAACGAAAAGAACGTACCTCTAAAATCAGCACGTTCTGCTTTTCAATTAACAAATGAACTATTGTCTTGCCGCTTGTACTTTAAAACTTTTAATGCAATACAATATCTTAGTTGAGGTACACTCACTCTAGGGTCTTTCTTGCCGACAAGATCAAAGTTGAATCTATTCAATTCAGAACAAATGACTATCTGAACCGGACGTCTTTGAAAAGCCTTTCAGTTATCCTGCTAGTAGATCCGGCTGATTAATTTCCCTATAATATTTTCTGAGGAGTTTCAGACAGTCTAGATTTATAAATGCAAATGGCCAATCTCAGGATGATTGATTTTCCTCAAGATTTCTTAATATAAAGGATACTGTCATTGTAATCATCCATACATAGTTCTGTCTTTTAATGCATTTTTAAATTATTTTAAGAAAAAATTAAATAATGGAAAATAACATATTTACGTAAAATCAATTGATTTTCCTCAAGATTTCTTAATATAAAGGATACTGTCATTGTAATCATCCATACACAGTTCTGTCTTTTAATGCATTTTTAAATTATTTTAAGAAAAAAATTAAATGACGGAAAATAACATACTAGCGTAAAATCAATTTCTTGACTAAACTGTATGCAGAGCTTTCATGCCAAAAAAAACATTTTTTAATATATTTAGTTCTTTATTGTATAAAATAACAATGGTAACTTGGCAATATTAGAATATATAATTATATTATAATACCTATTTAGTAAGAAGAATGTGGGTTTTTCTGCATTAAATTCTTATGGAATTGCTAAGTTATGGTTATCACCTTAAGAGGGCTAATCGAACCAGTGTTTGTAAGGTAATTTTTCAAAATTTATTTCTTCCATACGGTTTGGTCAAATTACACCAAATTTGGAGGATCAGTAGTTGAAAGTGTACTAGAGGGTACATGTATATCTATTTTAATTAATTTTCACTTTATGTAGGGAAAATTTATACTGTAAATATAAGTGAAATTTGGACGTGATTAGCTCCTGAATTATGATATCAATCGGTAAAATTCGAGGTAAAATTCATACATGTCGTCTAGAATGAATCTTCATAATTATGCTCAGCAAGTTTCAAACTTTTATTCCGTACTATTTGGTTAAAAAGAATTTTCTAAATAAGTATCTTTGTCACTACAAATGGAGCAAGGAAGTGTTACCTCTATCGGGAATCGCACCTCAATGAAGTCGGTGAATAAAACGTCCAGTGAAGGTATAGTCAAGAGCAAAATTATTCAGCGGCGCATGTATAAAAACTTTCTAGAGAGTGACACAGCTATCCGAAGCTTTTTCCCGACTAAGCCCCTTAATAATGAAAAAAATTATTTTCTAAATCTCGTTATGAGCCACCATTTTGGGATTTGAAAAATATGCATTTTTTAGAAAAACTGATTTTCTCGCCTTTGAATGCTCGTATGTATGAGAGTATTTATCATAAAACAGTAATTCAAATTTTGTAATAGAAATCCTGTAGAAACATTTTTTGTAAATTACAGCACTCTAAATCAAAAATAAAAATTTTCGTTATTAAAGAAATAAATAAAAAAAATCAAAGAAAAATGTATACTGTTTTATTCGGAATTCACCATAGATTCCAAAAATGTAAAAATATACACGGTGTTCTATTTAAAATAAGAAAGTTGGAGTAATTTCCGGCCAAACTGGAAATGCATGAAAAGTGAAAATACTGTCCTGTAATGCAATTTTACGTGAATAACATTGTGTTAAAATTTCATCTATTAATTTCTATAAACAATGAAAATGGAGGGGGTGAGCCAGGTTTCATTTACACCCGGTATATGTATTTTTTTTTATTACCAAAAAAATTGTTCTTGGTATTATATTTCCATTTCATTCCATTATTGAGATATATTAATAATTTATATTTTTACTTAATCACTTACTTCCTCTCAGTGAATTATGAGGATCGATGTAGTATATTCAGATTTTTAGCAAGTAATGAAAAATCATGAAAGATGGTATAAGTAAATTGGTGTATTTCCTTCACACCTCACATCTATTTCTACCTGATATTAAATTTGATTTTCGTCATACACAAGTCTTTTTCAAATAAATATAAATGATTAAATATATTTTGTTATCTCTAGTTAAAATAGGTACGATATTATTGTCATTCAAGATTATTTGATTACTTGATTAACTTAATAAATCTATAATAGATCCTTTTCATCATGGCAATTACGTAGTTGCAGTTTTTAGTATTTTTAATCACTAAAATGAAGGATTAAGTTTATGAAAATGAAATATCTCATAAATTACTTCCTACAAAATACAAGCTAATAGCGATAATTTTAAATTTTATTAGACAACCATACTAAATAATTTCAATCTATTAAATAGTACCTATAATGTATTTCGTGGCAATTTTCCAGGGAAGTGAATCGAATTGTCCCATATGATGCAATTTCCTGATCACAGTTCAATCGAGAGAGGAAATTTATTTTTATTTGGACGGTATAGGTAACTGATAACAATGTGGTAATACCCCATTACTAAAATGAAATTTCCGTTGTTATCGACAATTTTCTGTGAACTTCGTTGTCAATGTTTGAACCAGTTTACTAGTTAAGCTTAGGATCATCACTGTAACATCATGACTGTTGTCATGCATTCATGAATTACAGCTAATGGAATTTTAGATGAAAAAAACTTTTGCTGTAATTTATTTTATTATACGAATTATATCGGAACTCCCGAAAGTTCTCTAAAGCAAAATTATAACGTAGTTAAGTTATAGCTTGTTTGCGCTCATATTATTTTATCTGGGTTAACAAATTTTATTTTACAAACTTTGTTCTATGTTATTACTGAACACAGCGTATTAAAAGGTAAAAACTAATGACTGAAATATTTCAGCTTTTCATTCAGTTTTTAAAAACTGAATAAAGCAAATGCCGTGAAACAAATAATATGCCACAAAAGATGCGATCACAATAAAAATGTGAAAAGACAAAGATATTGTTGAAAAAGTAATAAAATCACAAAAAGCAAAGGTTATACAGCAAATCCCAGGTGTCTATGACTAATAAGAAGGTCACATTAATAACATACTGTTTAACAATTCAGAACAATTCTAATATATTTCGAATCTACATACTGTAGAATTTCATTTGTTGAAGACTGAATGTTTCAAATGCCACCCTTCTTCTGTAATGCATTCTTCTAAACAACGTATGAAATCGGCATAAACTTAAATAAGGATTTCTTCTGAAATAGCGCGTATTTCTTCTTATATTCGTAATTTAATATCTCTGATGATTCGGAGTCTATATATATATATATATATATATATATATATATATATATATATATATATATATATATATATATATATATATATATATATATATATATATATATATATATATATATATATATATATATATATATATATATATATATATAGTAATATATATATTGCTATTCAAAACCCCCTCAGAAGAAATCAGGCACCATCAGATCGGGTGACCTGGCGGGCCAAAGCAGATCTCTATTGCAACTAATGAGTTTATTCTGGAACATATCCTGCAGAATTTCTATGCTTATTCTCGTTGTGTGGCTAGTAGCCCTGTCCTGTTAAAACCAATAATTGTTGTTCTCTTGTGCCTGCTGCTGTAGTATGAAATATCTGTAAAGCATATGTCTATAGTATACTGAAGTCACTGTAATGGTTTGGAAATTATCTTCAAAGAAGTATGGTCCAATTATTGTTGATGCTGATACAGCGCAGCACACGGTTACTGTCGGAGAATGTAGTCGTTTTTCATGATTCTCTGGAGGGTTCTCGGTGGTCCAAAAAATGCAATTTCGTCTGTTGACAAAGCCACTTAGGTGGAAATGAGCCTCATCGCTCATGCGGTTCGAAATGTCTGAGTTCACGGTTTGCAAATTTAAGAACTCTAAAAAGCTGAACATGATTGGTGTTATTAATTACACTCAGTTCTTAGACAAAGGCACCTTTGTAAAGATGGAACTTTGTTTGCCGCAATAGCCTGTAAATATTTGACTTTGAAATATTTAGAACACCATGCAGGTGCATTGTCGGACCGGAATTTTCAGGCTTTGCAGTATCGAATTCTCTATCTGTAATTGATTCTCGGGGTTGTTAGCTGGTCGTGGTCCTCTTGTCCCTTTTCCATCACAAAGGGTACCATTTGTGTGCCATTTTATAATTCATGATTTAAAGGTATTTCGCAAAGGATCAGTACTGATTTATCCAATGAATTCTTGGCTGAAGTAGCGGCGACTGCTGTAAATTTGTTAAATAGATCCCTTACAAAATGTCAGCAATAAAACTCCAGAAGAAGCGTAGACTAGTAGAAAAGCGGTTATCAGTAACCTACGTGTAGTTGGCTAAAAAGCAAATTTACATATTCCAAAGAAAAAACGTAAAAAGTTGACAGTAAATCAGAAAAGTGCAACTTTGTGGGTTATAGTTTGCAGATCAAAGAATATTGTTTGTATCAACCGTCAACAAAACAAACGCATATCAGTAGAGATGTTGTATTTGATGAAACTATCAAGGAGAAAAATAATGGTATCTGTTTAGATTATACTTTTAATGAAGACATTCCGGATGAAGTGGAAGATAATATTGATGATGAGTTTGATAACAGTAAGCACTGTGGTTTGGAGGATGCATCGTCGTCTCATGAAGATGAGGTGAATGCACAGGTTCCGTTTGAAGATGAAGTTTCAAATCAATGGATTGTTGGAGATGATATTTATGTTCCGCAAAATATTCGCCGATCTGAAAGAATGCCAAAACCAAAGAAAATGGATCAGTATAATTTACATATTGCCATACATTGCAATTGCTAAACATTTAAATTGCATAACAAAAATTGGTTTGATAGAATTTGGCAAGTCATCAGCAAGTATTAAGGATTAAGTTATCGAGTTGATGTTATGGTTCAGTGGGAGTGTTAGAATAAGAACTTTGCATTAACATACATATGATTGCTATTTGTTTTGTGTATCTATGTATTTAATATAGATATATATTGTTTCATGTGTTATTCAATAAATGTATTCAATTTCGTAAGTACTTTGATATTTTATTGATACTTTTTACACATGTTGCACACAACAGTTTATCTACGATCGAATTAAATAGATATGCACTTTTTGCACTAGTTACACAAATAACTACTATTTTCTATTATAAATTATGACATTATTTAACGAAAAAAAATTAGTTAATTAGATTTTCAAAAATACTACCGTCAACGTTGGTCGATACATTTATCAGTTCGTTTGTGGTTCGCACGTATAAATCGTTGGAATGCGCGATGATTTTCTCTTATGGGTGCTGCAGAATTGACAATTCGATCAAACAGTGCCTCTCTTGTGTCCACTTTTGTTGCATAAATTAATGACTTTGGTGACCTTGGTGGACAATTATAATGGCCCCACGACCAATTCTGTGGTGGGGAAAGTGATTATTTAGATAATTTCTATTTGCAAACAATCTTAGCGAAAGGGTTAAACTGTTAATATCACAGTTACATGAACAACACAAAAAATGATTAAGAACCGGACCTATGTTTATAGAATTTTTTGACACATAAAGTAAAGATGTGGATAGTTGGCCTAGTGGGTGATCTAAAATTAATTTTTTCCAGTAATTGTAGATTCTATCATATTGATGCTTCATAGAGCTATATGAGAAACGATTTAGCAACAATAGCTGGTCATAACCAACAGGGGGATACATATGGTCAATTTTAAATGATAGAAATTTTAAAAATTTTCTTTGAATATCTTTAATATTGTTAATGTGGGTATCGTACCATACTTGCGTACTCAAGCTTGGGTCGTGCCAGTGTGTTTTATAAAGTCTTAAGTGTAGTCGTATTTTGAAAATCGCGGGATTTGCGTATGATAAAACCAAACATTGTAACGGTCCATTTTTTTTATTAGTAATTTGCACCACATTTGTTATTGATTAACTAAAATGGTTTGAATTATACCTTAACCTCCAGACTCGCTTAAAGTAATTTTATTATAAATTACTGTATTCCCCTATGTAGTGACGCTACTGTGCGAATGGCACGGATCTAGAACAATTTAAACTACCGCGTCGAGTTTATAATTTTCGCGGAGTGCGGGAGGAACATGGCTTTTGAGTGCGCATCGAACAAGGAGAAGCTCGGTGGCCACGGCATTGAGAGCACGTGTGTCTAGATAATAAGTTGCCTCGTGTTTGAGTACGTTATCTTATTCTTTGATTTGTGTTGAGATCATGCAGAGTAACGGTACCAGGTGGATCGCTGAGTGATGTAAAGTACTTTGGAATTATTCTACGTTCAAGTATGTTATTTATTTATCTATATACTGTCCTACAGGTACTCGACCCAACTACAGGACAGAAGGGTACTGAAAAATTGAATAAAATATACAACATAATAATTAGAGTTAACATTAGAATCAAAATACATACGTGGCTTTTCATGAATATTAAACAATACACTATAAAATTATAATAAAAAATTATAATAAAAAAACATTGAACGATTATAAAGAATTGATTAAAAAAAAACCGAATTATTTAAACAAAAATATATTTAAGCGCTATTAATGAACCAAAGACTACTTAAGCAGAAGCATAATTAGTATCAAAAACTAATCTATTAGGAAAAACAAGATGCCTAGTTATTATGACAGTGTGCCTTTAGGGCCTTAATACTGCAATTGAATATATCAATTTCGCCACAGATGGCGTTCTGATTATTACAAATTACATGAAGGGGGGGAAAATTTTAATGCATTAGTACGAGGTGCGGCTAAGTAAAATAAATTGTTATAACGAGTTGTCGTTCTAGGAACATTAAAACAAAGTTGTGACATTATTTCTTCTGAATCAATTTTATTATTTATTAATTTGTGGAGAAATACTTGAGTCTCGCATCTCCTCCGTTGAGATAAACTATCTATAGAGTACTTATCGAGCAGATCTTGTTGTGGAAAACCGATGGCTGGATATGTACCTTCGGATTTAAAATACAGAAATTTCAGAAACTTACGTTGGACTGACTAAAGTATCTATGTAAACACTCTGATGTGGGCTCCAAACAAGTGAGGCATATTCAAGCTTCGATCTGACATAACAATAGTACAGCATTTTAATAGTTTCTAAGTTAGCAAAGTCACGAGAGTGTCTAACTATAAATCCATACAATTTACAAGCTTTCGATACTATAGCGTTGATGTGAATACTGAACGACAATTTTTTATCAAATATAACACCTAGATCCCGGAGTGTTTCAGGTCTCTGAAGCACATTGCTGTCTATCGAGTAATCATATGTAATAGTGGACGATTTGCGCGTGTAAGATATAACGCTGCATTTTCGAAGATTAAGTGGAAGCTTGAATTTCATACACCAATTACTAATTTTAAGAAGATTTTCTTGCAAATGAATACAGTCATCGATGCTATTAACCTTGGAGAAGAGCTTTAAATCATCCGCGTACAATAAATATCCCACTTTATCTAGTTCATCAGCAATATCATTAATGAAAATAATAAACAACAATGGTCCAAGAATAGAACCCTGAGGTACGCCTGAAGTAGCCAAGTATTCGACAGACTTGAAACCATTGATGACGACATATTGATATCTGTTAGCAAGGTAGGATCTGAAAAGAGCTAATAAATTTTCCGAAAGTCCGATGTCAAGTTTATTTAGTAACAATCTATGGTCAAGTCTGTCAAACGCTTTGGAGAAATCTGTGTATATTACATCTGTTTGCGATTGATCGTCAATAGATTCATAAATATATTGCGTGACACACAGTAAATTGGTACTAGTGGAGCGACCCTTCATAAAACCGTGTTGATGAGTTGAAATTTTGCTACTAACGTTGCTGTAAATAAACTCATGCAGCATGGTTTCGAAAACTTTGGCAAAATTGCAAATTATAGAAATTGCGCGGTAGTTTGCGATGTCAGATTGATTACCGTTCTTGAAAATTGGACAAACCTTCGACCGTTTCCAGATGCTCGGAAAGCTCCTATTTTTTAAAATTAGATTAAATATTATTGTTAACGGTAACGCAAAAATACAGGCACAATCTTTAAGTAAGAAGGCGGGTACACCATCAGGGCCGGTTGTAATTTTATTTTTTACTTTTTTCAAGGTCTTCAGTACGTTCTCCTCTTTGAACTCCGAAACGTGAATAGCCGAGTTGTTACATTGTATACTACCGTCTGACGAATACATAGATTGATCACTACTTGGGGCATATGACTTTGTAAAAAACTCAGCGAATGCGTTTGAGATGTCGTTGGGTTCAGTAATTTCAACGTTGTTGTGGCTCATAGTATTTGGTAACCCAGACCCTCCTTTTTTGTTTTTGATGAATGCCCAAAATTTTGCTGGCTCAGTATGAATGCTATTTTCAGCTGCAAGAGCATAGTTACGATACGCAATGTTAATATCGGATTTAATTTTACTTCTAAGACGTTTAAATTCGTTAAGACATGTGATATCCTTGCTTCTTTCATATTCTTTTAATTTACGCGCCTTCGATTTAATATCCGTTATTATGACAGCGGAAAACCATGGAGGATATCTCCTAAATTTTGGTACACAAGATTCAAAAATATTGTTCAGTATTTCATAGAAATTTATGCAAGCGTCCTCTACTGAGTCATGGGATGTAAGGATTGACCAGTTTACATTAAGAAGCTTATCATAGAGTAACGGAAAATTTGCCTTGCGAAAATTATGTAGGCAGTCAACGTCAGTAGAATATGCCTTTTCCCAATTGCTGCTTGCATTCATTTCAATCCGAATATTTAACGCCGGATGATGTTCATCCTCAGTTACCCGTGGATCTAAAGATCTTTTGACTAAGCATGTTTTATTGTGAATAACCAAATCAAGGATTCTTCCATATGTGTTGTGTGTACGATTAAACTCCGAAGTACTTGACATATACAGAAAATTATTAAGTATTGAGGTTTTATTATTACCTTGTCCGGTGCGTAAGGAGGATGCATACTCTGTGATGTTAAAATCACCTAATATTAGGATATTGTTATCATCTAAAACATAGGGGAGAGAAGTTAGTAGTTCAAATAAATTTTCATATAATCTTGCAGATGTATTGGGAGGAATGTAAACGACAATTACATGCAAGGAACTGCGATGTGAGGCGACCTTTACTCCAGTAATATCAATGAAAGGTAATATTTCATTAAAACATATCGCACTGAAATCAAGTTCGGTAACAAAAAATAAATTATTCACCGCAAGTAATACACCACCTCCTCTAGTGCAGTCTGTTGCAATGTAATTTCTGTCTGAGCGATACACCGAATATGAACTATAAAGTAATTCATTGTCCGAAAAAAGAATCATTTAAACCTGTTTCAGTCAAAGCAATCACCGAATAGGTGGTGTGTGCTGAGTGATTGTGTTTCATTTATTTTAGTTCTCAATCCGCGTACGTTTTGATAGTAAATAGAAAAATTATTTTGACGGTCATTGCGCATCTCGGTTTTTTCACTAGTGACTATTAGGGAGGGGCTATTTACATTAGATAGGATGGATGATTGCTATTGACCTGCGAGAATGTCAGAGCGAAGCTTGTCACGAGCTCTGCTAAATGCCGTGCATCTGTCTAACTCCCACACAGCATGTTCAGTTGAAATTTCTATCTTAAGTTTATTTTTTTAGATTTAGGCAGTTAGAACAACATAGCGACTGTGCCCGACACTGTTTTACATCGTGGTTAAGGCCACACCTCGGACATGAAATTGGTTTACTGCATTTATTTGAGCTGTGGTGAAACTCGTTACAATTAAAACAACGATAAATATGAATTGCATCAAACACGCGGCAGCTGTCATATCCTATGAATATGTTCCCTGATTTTATTACCTTATCGTATGATGATTTATCTAATTGTATGATAGCCTGATATACATCTTTGTTTTTCTTAGTAGGATAAAATTTGATTACTTCACAAACCTCAGTATTTTCGAAGAGTTGGGGGTTACACTTTATAATATAATCAGTCAGAACACTTTCCGAATATTTATCAGTTATACCTGCTATGCGAACACGAGGGTTGATGCCATTTAATTTTCTTACGACGTGTGAATCTGACATTTTCTCCTTGACCATTCTACAGAGTTTCTCATTCTCTTCTCTTGTATGGCAACCAATAACCATACCACCATTTTTAACATTCTTAATTTTGCTGAACTGCAGTTCTGAGTTGACGGGATTAAGTTTTTCCATCATATCGCATTTAGTTTTGTTGATGGACTGATCGGAATCTTTTGGAAGAATTATAACGGCTGGTTGCGTTTTATTTTTTAGCACATCAGAGTAAGTTTGTTGGTACGATGGAACTTTTGTTTCGCATGACATAGATGGGTTATTGGAGGCCAAATTTGAAATTTCTGTTTTGAAGGAGGATAATTTAACATCTAATGCTGATAGTGCTCTGTCTACTTTTTCATTTAGGAAATTGTTTATCTCACCAGTTTTTAATAATATGCAGTTTTCTATACAATCCTTACATTTCCAAGATAATCCCTGAACTGATTTAAGAAGGTTAATTAGTTCAGACGATGCACTAATACAGGCTGCATGGTGTTGCTTTTTACATACACAACAAGAAATGGCTGGTTTTCTTGTGGTGACAGTATTGTCACACAAATCACAAACCGTCATATCGACTAATATGAAATATTCATTGTAATTATCAAGTTGTAAATAATTATTACACACCAAACGGATAGTTTTATAATTAAGTCTCCCGCACTGTGAAGCAATAAAATCACTCGCACTTTAGTTGAAGCCGGACCTGATTTAATATTAATCCTGTTTGTTTTGGGACTATTTATCGTTCAGTTTTTACCTCAGATAAGAGTTTTTGCTATTTAAAAGACCAATTTGATATGTACACCACCAGTTAGAAATGTCTTAATAACTCAAATTATGAATCAGTGCATATAGAAATAAAGGTATATAATGGTAGCCCATATGTTTATTTACACTGATGTAAAACACTTATTAGGTTTTCAGTTTTTTTACCGGTAAAATTCACAAATTAACAGGAGCAACTTTTCACTACTACTACTACTACTACTACTACACATGTATTATGTTACCTTCGGAGATGATGCAGAGCCACTGACCGGAGAAGTGATGTGAAATTGGCTGATGCGGCTTATGAGGAGACGAGTTGGAGTCGCCGGTGAAAGTATTTTGTGGCCGTGCCCTGGCGAAGTTACTTTACCTTTCCTGTATCTGCAGTTTAGATATTACCTTGGAGTTTAGAGTTTAGCGTCTATGAAATAAACTACGGAAACTGAGCTAACCCCTGGTAAGGTGTTATCATTTAAATTATATCTAGGTACATAGTACAGTTTTAGCTGATGTCAGTTGACAATGCCGCCAAGTGGCAACACAGAACTCCAATGCAATAACTTGCGAATCTGTTAGCGCTTTTGCCCATCGTCGACTAAAGTTCTTTAACTTTCCTACGATTACTATTAAGAATTCTTGCAAGACGATATTGATGGACGTAGTTACAAGTTTTTCCTTTTTAAAACTGTAACCGTGACTTTTGACTAGCTGAAACTCTAGTAAACAATTAAAAAAAGGTGGCGCCTAACAAAAACGAAAACACTCATTAAAGTAAGACTGTTGTGAATCAAAAGTGACACCTAGATCTTTAAAATTGTCGCAACGTTCCAGTGTAGTACCGTTAATATCTTAGTTGAATTGTAACTTGTTTAACTTCCTGGTAAACGAAACCATATTGCATTTACTGATATTTGGAGACTATCTATATTTGTTGCACCAGCTATTAAGTGTGTCTAAGTCTGCCTGTAATTTATTACAGTCGGATATACTATCAATTTTATGGTAAATTTTTAAGTCGTCAGCATATAAAAGAGATGGACATTGGAGGTCAAGTACGATATCATTTATGAATATGACAAACAATAAGGGGCCCAATACCGTACCCTGTGCAACGCCTGATTGAGATATAAATTCCATAAATCTATGATCCTGGTATTGTACAAATTGATTTCTGTTACGAAGATAGGATTCAAAAAAATTTAATTCTAGGTTAGGCACAAGGAATATATATTTTCTTAATAAAATACTGTGGTCTATTCTGTCGAATGCTTTAGAAAAATCCGTATAAATGACATTGACCTGTCCACCATCATCTATGATTTCCGCAAAGTACTGTGTTATGCAAAGTAAGTTCTTAGTTGTGGAAGGTTGATTGATACATATGATACATATGATTTGAATAAAGCGTGTAATGTAAGTAATGGTGAGAGGTATGTGAAACTTCTCATATGGTCCAACTGCTATTATCCGACCGACATCACAGATATCTCTGTGGCGGATAACGACTTGCGAAGTACTGAGAGCGGCGACCTCTAGCCCAGGTGGACTAAACTACTGTTATTAAATATGATTTGAACGAATTAACTACTCAGTGGGCAAATACCACGACCTGCATTGGATCATACCTTCAATCATGATAGATCGGTAGCCAATATCATTTGTCAATTCCTAACGAGATATAGACCGGTTTCGAACTTATTAGTTCTCCTTAGGTTATGGAACAGACAAATGATAGTGGCCAACCTGCTAGTCATATACTGACTAAGGTAAATTGAGTAGTGGTGAGAGGTATGTGAAACTTCTCATATGCTCCAAATGCTACTATCCGACCGACATCATAGAGGTCTCTGTGGCGGATAGCGACTTGCGAAGCAAGTACCGAGAGCGGTGACTTCTAACCCAGGTGGACTAAACTGTTCCATAACCTATGGCATACTGAGGAGAACTAATAAGTTTGAAATCGGTCTATGTCTGGTTAGGAATTGACAAATGATATTGGCTACCGATCTATCATGATTTGAAGGTATAATCCAATGCTGGTCGGGGTATTTGCTCACTGAGTAATGTAAGACAATTTCGAATATCTTACCATAATTATTTATTAATGTTATAACGCCGTAGTTTTATATATCAGATTTACTGCCTTTTTTGTGAATTGGGAAAATTTTTGAGACTTTCCACTTATCAGGAAATGTATTTGTTTGCAAACATAGGTTAAAAATATGAAGAAGTGGTGAAGCTAATACGCTTAAACAGTCTTAAAAAAACGCTGGAAAGCCATCAGAACCGGCAGTCAATTTCGACTTAATTTCCTTAAAGGTACCGTCAACCGGGGGAAAGTAAATCACTACGGGTAAAGTGAATCAAAGGTGGTTTTAATCAGGTTCTTAACCACCCAATCGAAAGCGGTTTATGATCAGCTATTTTTTTCGGCGTTATATTCTGTAGAGGTATGTGAGATGCCTCAGTATGTGATTTAATGCCATGCGGTAAGTTAATGTTAAAACAAGTTTACAATTTCGACATAATTTTCGCATGTTTTGAATAATATGAAATCGTTTAGTTGTAGATGAATGGTAAAATTTTTTCTGCATATTCCGCCCTATTAGTATGATAGGTAGTTTAATGTTGACAAGGTTTAATGAAAAAAAAAATCATTTTTATTTTCAAGTGGTATTGTCAAGCTATTTTAAAAAAATCACAAAATCGTGGGTAAAGTGGATCACGTCTGAATTAGGGATATATTATGATTTTTTTTGTAGTTTTATTTGAGTTTAAGTTAGATTAGTTATATTTTACGTTGTTTATGCACGTATAGTTCAAGGGCATATCTCAAAAAATTTTGTGGCAATATAAATTATGACGATATTTACATAGCAAGGGCAGTGGCAGCCGTAAAAAACAAGAAAATATCAATAAGATCGGCATCGGAATAGTTTGGGGTTCCATACACTACATTAAACAACCGTGTCCATAATAAACATCCATTAAAATATGGACGACAACCCGCACTAACTGATGTTGAGGAATCGCAATTGGTAGATGTTCTGCAATTGTGCGCTGAGTGGGGATTTCCGTTTAAACCCATTGATGTTCGATATCTAGTCCAGCAATATTTAACGAAACGAGGCACAACAGAGAAACGATCCACAAACAATTTACCTGGTGTGGATTGGTTTAATGGTTTTATGAGCCGGCACTCTAAACTGACTACCAAATTGGCAGAGAATACAAAAGAGTTAGGGTCGCGTTGAGCCACGAAACAATCGCTGATTATTTTACACACTTCAAAGATGTTGTGATGGACGTTCCAGCTTCTAACATAGTAAACTATGATGAAACAAATTTTGTTGACGACCCAGGGTCATCAAAAGTTGTGTTAAAAAGAGGAACCAAGCATGCATATATAACCTTGGACAGCTCCAAAACTAGTACAACAGTAATGTTTGCTATATCCGCCGATGGTGAACTGCTTCCCCCTACGTAGTTTATAAGGCCAAGCATGCCTATCAAGGATGGACAGAAGGAGGTTTGGAAGGTACAAGGTACAATCGTACTCAGACTGGTTGGTTCGACACGACAATTTTCGAAGATTGGTGTTTGTCTGTTGTTTTGCCATATTTTAAAAATTTAGAAGGCAAAAAAAGTTATTATTGGTGACAATCTTAACAGTCACGTCACTGTGACTGTTATTAAACAATGTGAACAGAATAATATAAGATTTGTTTTACTACCTCCAAATTCGACCCACCTCTTACAGCCACTCAGTGTGACGTATTTTCGTCCATTAAAGGCGTCATGGAGAAAAATATCGGAGAAGTGGAAATTGAAAAATAGAGCTGTGCTACCAAAAACACTATTCCCCAGAATGCTTAAAAAGACAATTGAAACTGTTGGATTAAAATCGCAAGCAAACTCTATTGCCGGATTTAAAGCATGTGGGATTGTTCCGTTTAATTCCAGTGCTGTTCTTCATAAAATTCCACGGAAAACTGATGTCACCAATGAAACCAATAAAACTTCATGGACAAGTGCCGTAATAGATCATCTATCTCAATGAACTTAAAACTGGAACTACCTCAGCCCCAAAGAGAGGAACGAAATATAACATAACAGCAGGGAAAAGTGTATCCATAAAAGATATAATAATGGAGAAACCAACAGAAATAATAGCAAAAGGGAAAGCGAAGAATTTAATGAATTAGAAGAGCAGTCGGAGGTGGAAATACTGGAAGCAGAATTGGATGACGAGCTGGATGCAGACCTAGATGCCGAGCTGGATGATCCAATTGCCCAACACATTTACGAAAACGGCGCATTTTTTATTGAGTCTCAAGGTATGAAAAATAATCATATTGAATATAGTCCCAATATAGGCGATTTCATTGTGGTGAAATTTCAAAGAAACAAAAGAAATCGGTTATTTATCGCGAAGGTAGAAAACATTGAAAAAGGAGAATATACAGTGAACACCCTGAGAAGAACAGGTAAAAAAGAAATTTTTTTTGTTTACCCACAAAACTCAGATTTATCGGTCATCATTAAAGAACAAATTGTGAAATAAATTAAATTAAAAGGGACCAAACGAGGACGCCACCAGTTCCTTTTGAATTTCGAGGACAATGAGATATTATAATGAGTTTTAGTTACCCATATTACTTATAGCTATATTATTATTATTATTTGTGCTAATCGCACGTTTTAGTTACCTATATTTTAAGTTTTTTTATACATAATAATGTTCCTAAACATTGTGAAACTTGTTTTTCAGTGCAACAATTGACTGCGTTATTAAGGCTGTTCGATTAAAGTGTTTATTTTCAATATTATTGCGGTTTTTGTTTGTTGTATTTTTAAAAAAATATCTTTATAGCTTATTATTTTAATTTTTATTGATCGACTTTACCCAATATAAGTTTAAATTAGTTCACAGTAGGTTTTCAATGAGTGATCAACTTAACCCCAATATAAGGGTAAAGTCGATCAATTTTAAAAAAATAAAAAAAAACTAAAAGAAAGAGAAAAATCTTAATTTACGTAACTCATAGCTAAATGTTGAAAGATGTTATATTAATTTTTTTAATAAAAATAATCGAAACACAAAGGCGTTGTGTTAAAAAAAATCGATTATTTTGATCAACTTTCCCCCGGTTGACGGTATTTAACACAGCCTGTTGTAACGTTAATATTATTGGTTGTGTCTGAGGAATAGTCTACTTGACACCAGACATCAGCAAATGAATTATCAATTTCATTCGGATTGCCAAGGATACTGTTGTTGTTGGTCATAGTATTGGGTAATGAACCAGATTTCTTTTTATTGTTGACATAAGCCCAGAAGTATTATGGATCAGACGCTAATTTATCCTCGAGGGATTGTAAGTAATTTTTATAAGACGCGTCAATGTCTTTCTTAGTTTTGTTTCTTAAACATTTTAACTATTTGAAGTCTATTCTATAGTATATATTAATCATCTCCAAACTCTACAAGAACTGAAAGATGCAATTACTCAAGAAATTCGACTCGTAAACCAAGAATTATTGAATAAATTAATGAGGAGTTTTCACGAGCGGCTAGGAGAATGTATTAGAACCCGAGACGGATACTTACCTAATGTTACTTTGAAAAATTAATTATTTAAGTAAAAACTGAATTACTTTTCCAATAAATTGATATACTGCTTTGTTCATTGTTTTAATTAACAAGTATTTAATTGCATTTTGAAATGTGTCAGTAATAAATGCCGTATCCTTTATAAAAAAAAACATAAAACAGAAATTAGACAGCCCCCGAATCCAAAGCTAAAAATGCACGAGCGAGAGTTACACTTATGAAAAAACGCGGACTCTCAAAAAATATCCACCGACATTGCCAGTGCCGGTGGCGAGATTCGAATCCGTAGGACGATGGAGGGATTATTTAGTCACACTTGCCATCGTGCACTTTAGCCAACTACTCCACTGAGCCGTTTAATATGCTCTACTTTATCAAATGTTTTTGAACATCTATATATTTGCATCAACTTGACAATAATCAACAAACGCCTCATGCGTACATTCAACAAAATGAAATAAATTGCTTGCCATTGATATTTTACTTACAAAGCCCCTTTAATTCTGCGTTATACTTACCTGCTTTTATCTTATAATAAATGTACTTGGACACAGCACTCTCAAAAATTATACATATGCATGGAAAAAAAATAAGATGATAGTTTTGCACGTCACATTTGTCACCTGTTTTGAAGAGAGGATAAACTCTAGCCAATTGTAATACACTGGGGAAACAGTACTGAATTAATGACAAATTAAATAGATAACATATAGGATGCGCCAGCACCTGACTATAACCTCTAATGACACGCTGAAATTTCATCCAGACCTGGTGCGGCTGTAGGTTTAAATTTTTTATAGCTTCTCGTATACCGGCATCAAAAACTTCTAGGATTTGTATTTATGTTGGCTTCTGCTCATCTTTTATAATTTCCATATACTATAATTATCTGTTTCCTTATTTTATTTTCTAAATATATTTTAACTTTATCCATTCGGTATAATTTTTCTAATTTTTTTCTTTTTCTTCGATATCATTTTTAGTTTCTCATGATTCATTTAGTGCTAGTATAAAAGTGTTAGAAAGATAAAAAGAAAAAATTGTTTTCTACCACTCTCTATGACAACATATTTTCAATAATTTAGTAAATACATAAAACATAATTTCTGTAGCAGGAATATGTAAATTGCTGGAGAGTTTACATAATTACTGTAATTTAATAAAATGATTGCTAATGATCTAGCGTGTGTATCAATATGCTATTAACTGTTGCAGTGAATATGCATTATTTCCAGTTGAGAGTGTTGATCAATATTCCAATTAAAAATAAATATAATTAAAATTTGTTAATAAAAGCTAATTAGTAAATTATAAACTACGAGGTTTGAATTTATACAGTGAGGGTAATTAATTGATGATGTGAATAAATAGCCATTTATTCTGTAATAGAAACATTAAAAAAATAGCATAAAAATAATAAAAAACATATTAGTAGTATAGTAAATAGTATTAAGTATTAAAAATGAAACAATAAAATATGTTAAAGTGCTATTATCCAATTAATTCTATAATTTCCAAATCATCCGGGATAAACTGTCTGTACATTTTTTTCTACTTTGGATTCTCAAGAAATTCTTATGTAAAGTTTATTTCAAACTTATTTGCAACATAGAAAACGTCGGCTTCTTTTGCTGCAGTAAAGAAATCAAAGAAACCGATGTATTTTATGTTGCAAAAAAAGTATGAAATAAACTTTACTCTTTAATTGCTTCACAAAATTTTCACGCTTTATTTTACAACTTATTATTTTTGTATAACTACATTTTGGGCGATCTTTTAAATTAATACTCTTTTACTCAGATACTGTCCGGAATGAAAAATTTAATCATAGCGATCAAATTCCTACATCATCGTACATAAACGTAAAACTTTTTTTAATTTTCCTTCCAAACCACTAAAGATGAAAAGTTTCCATAATTAAATTGAAATTGCTTTTATACACAGTCCATAGAAATTCATAATTGTTTTTATGGAGTTGCCTGAAATACGAAAAACAGAATGTCTAAAATATGTCCAAAATGTTGGGACTTACATAGTGCCCTTCAGAATGTTGGGAACAAAGAAAACCTTTATTATTGACCATAAAAAATATTGTTTATAAAAGTTGCTTTCTTCAAAATCCAGTAACATAAAATTTGTTATACGGACACTACATCAGTGTCGTGTTCAGTGGTGGCACGTGCATAAAATTTCCATTGACACCGAGCGAAAATCAAAATAGAGCCCCTACTAAAAAAAAAAATTGAAATCGGGTGGAGCTTCTGAGCAAACACTCAAGCTTTGGACGTAATGCAGATTATGTTGAAACTGATGGGCAAATGACGGCATAAGTTACCAATAATTCACATATCTACAGTGAAGGCAACAGTACAACTTATGGGTCTCATTTATTACAAATATCGCCTGATATTGACACTTATTAAGTGACATACTAACATAGAAATAATGTCATATATAGAATATTTATTAGCAATTCTTCCAACGTCTTAACTTCTTTCACGTCTTAACGTGGCAATAAAACATGTAGAATTAATTGTGTAATTATATGCATTTATAGATATTTGCGGGTCACTTAACTCGAGAACGCTATGTGACAAACTCTACTAGTCTATCTGCTCCTGAGTTTGAATCTCAACTCCAGCAGAAAACAATGTACGGGGAAACAGTTATGTGTCCAGGTTTTTCAAAGTATAACTTCCCTCTGGTAGAGTCTGTGCTTTAGGATTTAGGGGTTGTTTAATTTATGTCAACTGGAGAGTCTTAACTTTTAATTTTTTTCGATGCATATTTTTTAATCCTCGCGCTGGCATACAATTTGATTGAAATGCACATATAATTTTAAGATGGAAAGTGCATCGCAGCAATTATATTTAATATACAGCAGTTATATTTAATATACACTCTCGCCCATTTGAAATGAATCACCAGAAATTAGGGTGACATTCAAACTGATTTTATTTTTGAATTACCCCGTAAATTTCCATGATATTTCTATATTTATTTTCTTTTTCGATTCTTGTTCTATACAAAAAATGTTTGCCCATTGTTTCGGAATTACACTTTTTTTTACAGGGTGTTTAATTCCAATATGTTTTTGGCAAAGTTAGGTTTTCTATATAGAGTCTGACAGAAGCGATCTTTCAGTATATATCACTCTGTAAATTAATAGAACTTTCTGAATCTATTTTTTGCATTTTTATCTTGGCTACTATATAATTTAATGCTAATGTACATTGAACAAATACTTTTACTTGAATAATAAAAGCATAACAGAGAAACAACAAAATTGAGGAACACTTAACAAATTAATATCTAGTAGGACCATTTGGGGCTTGTGTGATGGCTGCACAATGCACAAATTCAAGGCATACGGTCTATGACATTATTTATGATGTCCGGAGGGATGTAATCCCACTCTAACATGACGATATTTTTCAAATCTGCAATATTTTCAGCTAGAACATCGTGATATCTTATAAGCATTTTTAAATAGTTCCAAACATATTCAATAAAGTTGGCATTAGGCGATGTAGCTGACCAAACCAATCCGTTTAGATTCTCCTCTAGTAAAAAAATATTAACCAGTTGAGCTCTGAGACTTTGCGTCATTATCTACGTAGGTAAATTCCACTCCAAGAATATCTGCGAGAGGTCTCACATGCTGCTGCAAAATGTATAAGTAGCATTCAGCATTTACAATACGTATAACAATCGTGAAAAATTGACTCCGACTCCCACTATAAATGGCACCCCACACCATAATAAAGCCACCGTTGAAAGGTACACGTTTAATACCATGTTCTTCCAAAAATCATTTCCCCCTTCTTCTACAGACACTAATTCTATTATTATGCGAAAATAAGCATATTCTATCTAGATTCGTCAGCAAAAACATGGTCCAAATCAGTCTGTTTCTTCTATCTGCTATTGAAATTTTGGGATGTTGATTATTAAATTTACATGTTGATACACCATCGTCAATATCACGGTTAATAATAAGAAAATAGCAGTAAGTGTGTTTTCTTGTACTTTCTACAGTTTTCACAAAAATGCATCAGTAGTAGTTGGTTTTCACTAAAGTAAGCATCTAATAACATTTTTACCCCTCGGAAAACACAATCAGTAACTTCTCACTACCAAATCTTCCAAATCTCATAAATTCGTCAACAAAAAAAAAACGGAGATACAACCGAGTACAGCTTATCAAAAAATAACAGAGCGACATTTACACAATTTATGGAAACTCGATTTTAGCAACTTGTACTGTTGTGACAATTTTGGCTCCGTTTCATTTTCAACGTAAATAATTAATACACTGTACTGATTCTGCGGTTGGCTCCTTGTGAAACATTATTAAATATTTTAAATAAACAAAGAAAATTTGCTTTTAAATGTTTCAAAATTATGTTTTCACTCTACACGTATTTCGGCTTTTTACGCCCTTTTCAAGAGTACAAATGAGAGGTACTAAAAGATAATTTGTGTTCCTTACTTATATATTGAATGTTACAACTTATACTAATAAAAATGGTTTGAAAGATTTGGAATTTTTAGAAAAGTTAAATTACTTTATCTAAAATGTGGTGACCTGCGAATATTTGTTGTTCATTTGTAACCGTTTTTTTGATTTTTGGAAGCTTGCTTAATTTCTAATATTTCTAGTAAGTCTAATTTTTTGCATTTCTTTTCGGAATGGAGTAATTCTACATTATCCATATTTATAAAGTGATTGTTTTTTATACAGTGTGTTGACATACGTTGTTTACAATAGACTTTTTATGCTCTTCCTGCTGAAGAGCATGCCATGCTGTACTAAGTACTGACTGGCTTATATTAAATGTTCTTGCTACTTCTCTTTGCACTGTACCACACTCCAATGCCAACAGCTCGATTAAAATCTTCAGTGCTTAAGCGACGTAAGGACATTTTGTACAATAGTACTTAAAACTTATTTGAAACTGTCAATAATAACAAAATTAATTAGAAGTGTCATTTTTCCATGACCTACCGAATACAAAATACACAAGAAGTAAAATGTGCATCATAAAAAAATCGTATCTTCTAAAGTATCCAAGACATTCAAAATGAAAAAGTGGAGTACTGTTAATTTACAGGGTGACACATAGTGATAGATCCCTTCTGGTGAAATTTATTTCCAAGCAAAACATTGAATAGGGTAGAATGACTTAAATTCATTAAATTATTCATATCTGAACCAACCTGACGGGAAGTAAATTATAGATTATCACCAATTGTTAGTAAGATATCAAGTTATATATCTTCATTTATTCTTTTCTGACCAGCTCTGCGTAAATCGTAGTGTTCACGAATGTTAATGCAACGTTCAAGAATAATACGTGGCGCAGCGCAGCTTTGTGGCTGCACCTTAACAGTAGATCACGATATTGGTAGTCGATCATCATGACTCATGACAGTCACGACTGCCATTAAATAGTGCACAGATTTCCACTGTGGTTCTTTTCCTATCTCCGTAACCCGTCTTCATAAGAATTGCCGAAAGGTTCATTATAATGGTTTTATTAAACAATTCGTTACAGGACTAGTTAGGAAAACCGCTGCCAATTACTTGGGGATCAGAACTTCCTTACCGTAGTAAAACTCGCCGTGTGGTGGAGTTTATAATAAAAGCAATTTTTGACGTTTCAAAAAAGTCACTTTGACATTTCAAAAAAGTCACATTTTTACGTTTCAAGAAAGTCACATTGGTGGAATGTCACTAATACTTTTTTTAGACATTGGGGCCGATTTTACTTATCAACGAACTGAATCTCTTCCTTGAACTCTAGAATATGTGTACCAAATTTGAAAGGTTGATCTCAAAAACTGTAGCTATCGCGAACCACACAGACACACACACACAGACAGAAAAATGTTTCTGTCTGAAACTTTGTGTATCGTCATAATTCGTCGAGATTCGTTTTCTTTCACGAATACATAACGTCCTCATTTTGAGGGGTGAGGAAGTAATATACAAAATTAAAGAAAAACACTTAATAAAATCCAAGTGTCACTAGTTCGCAGGCATTGTGTCTTAATTGTATGTTATAATGTGAAACTTTGACACAACAATTAAAAACAATAGTTTTAACGTCTCCTAGATTTTTTCTTATGGGGTTATTATGTATATATATACATATATATATATATATATATATATATATATATATATATATATATATATATATATATATATATATATATATATATATATATATATATATATATATATATATATATATATATATATTTATCACATTTAGC
>JANEYF010002247.1:0-58786 GCA_029963845.1 Rhamnusium bicolor | reverse complement strand
TCTAGACCGGGAGAATTGATGTATAAATAAGACGCACGGTGGGCCGAGATTTAGTCTGAAGTCGAACGTGAACGAGTAAAGAAGAAATACGAGAGAGACTTATAAGTGTACAGTTGTGATTATAATTAGGAAAGTGATTAATCTATTGTTGTTAATTGTTAATTAGTAAATAAAGTAGTGAATAAGTGTTACCTGGACTTTCAATCAACGAATCTACGAGTAGAGGTGTTTGTGTGGATAGCAAACACGTAACAATATGTTATATGTTTACGCAAATTAAATTAAAGTGTAATTTGTAAATGCATCGATAAAACAAACTAATGAGACGTAATTTATTTCACACCGATGATGTTTGAAATATTAACAAAGTCTTTAGAAATACAGTTGTGAAGAGGAATTTACATTTACTTCTCTGCATCGTGTTAAACCACAATATCTCTGTTTGCAATCCGGCCTTTTAGTTACTTTTGTGACGAGGACTTACTATACGAATCATTACTCGAGTAACAATCTTGTTTTAAAATGCCATATAAGATATCCTTAAAGCTTATTTCTAAGACTACTTATAAACGTAAATAGTTTGAAAGAACTCCATAAGACTGATTTAAACCCTCACATATAGTTACAAACACATTTTAAGTTGAATTTGTCGGGAAGATATGACCAAGTAAAGTGTTTTAATTGTTTGAATCGATACTTTACTGAATCTGAATTTCCTTTCCTAAACCGACACTACATGGCTGATGGATGACATAGTGCTTCTCCTATTGCTAAGTTACTGATATAAGTACATTTGCTTCCCAAAAAATCACTCCTAGTGTTAAAAAAATTAAAAACCCTCTGCCGAGATTAAAACGATGCCCAGAAAAACTGCAGATTTTATTCTTATTAGTCTATAATATACTGGCTATAGAATAAATCATTATCTTTGAACATAAAACGAAGCTCTCGTTAACATATTGTTATTATTAATTAATTTTCATGAACATTTCCATTGGCCTGACTGTCAAACAAATCGTTATTTCTCACATAATGCACGTTACTACTGCCTAATAAAGTTTATGACTTAGTGTGCGCTTGTCTCATGACCTCCAAGGTCGAGTAATACAAATTTACACTTCTTTTTTGTTCATCTTATTAGTGTATATTTTTAAGATGTTATTTGAAATGATGTGACTTGCGCTTTTAAAAAACTTAATTTTTGTGGTTATTTGTTTCACGTTTTTTTCCTGCCCTACTATGCCATCTACTTTTATCAGGAACTGGTCTTATTTTAATTTAAAAAAAAACTTATTTTTCAGTTATATGCTTTGCTCAGTGCATCCGGCATCGAGCATTTTGTCCATTTTCCGGCCACCATTTACACTGCACATATATAAATCCGAAATGTTTGTGTGCCATATGTCCGACGTGTTCCCTGAGACAATCCTGCAAAAGCTTTTTCTGTTGCAGACGAAAACATTCAATTTATGTAAGAATTTATGATTAAACTGGTAAGTAACAGGAAGTTTCACTTGAATTAAATAACAGAACGATTTCTCATGTAACGACCAGGGTACAAAAATTTAGGTAATGAATGATCCTCTGATGATCAGAAGATGTTTAATAACAGTTGAAAATATAATGCATGTACAAATGTGCAGTTTATGCAGGTTGGACCATTAATAATGAGCCATAGTTCAAAGGTAGGTTCTTTGGACCCAAATATGAGGATATAACCAAATATGTTACTGTGAAAAAGATACGTTGAAATTATTTTTTTTCGTTTTTTTGCAATAACTCAACAACCTCTTGACCGATCTTCGCCAAATTTGGTAAAGGAACATTTTTTAATCTAAGAAACAATAACTTATGTATTACATCACGTTATACCATAGAGGGCGCCACAGGAGCTGTATCTGATGATGTATTTTTTTTCATTTTTTTTTTACGAAATGTTGTGATACTTCTGACTAGAAAATCTGATGAGGGCGTCATTTCCACTTAAAAAAAGGTACACTTGATAAAACTTGACAACTCCAACCGTTTTCGAGGAAATTGCCATTAAAGATTTCACTAATTTTTTGAAAGACAAACTGAAATTTAATGAAACAAATTATATTTATTGTAAAGTGTGCTTTGGTTATGTCATGTACGTCATTTAGTCATTTCATTTTGTTCTTGTGTTCCTCGTGTTAATTTATCAAGTTCTTTAACTTCTTTATTTAAAATGCCTCGACATAATAATTTTTCAAATGAAGAAATGAGAGATATGATATGTGTTTACGCACAAGATAATTTTAGCGGGCATACTGCAGCTAGGAGATACTCAGTACAATATTCAAATAGAAGGCAGCCAGATCATAAGATTTTCCAACATCTATTTCGTCGTTTGGGAGAAACGGGTTCATTTCGCCATATAAATGATGTAGGACGACAGAAACGAATTACTCCAGATCAAGAACTAGAAATTTTAGTTCGTGTGGATGAAGATCATCAAGTCAGCTCGTTGTTTATCAGCGGCAATAGGAGTGAGTAAACAATCTGTTCTAAGAGTCTTACGCAAAGAACGCTTCTACCCATATCACTTCACTCCTGTACAAAGTTTACTTCCAAGGGATCTTCCACGAAGGTTAGAATTTTGCCAATTTGTTATCAATAAACACAACAGAGATCGATGAAGCAACTTTTACTCGTCGAGGCGTTTTTAACTGGACAAATAGTCATTACTGGGAAATAGAAAATCCTCATGTCATTAAAGAAAGGCATTTTTAGCACGAATTTAAGATTAACGTTTAGTGTGGTATTATCGGCGATCAGTTATTGGGACCATTTGTCCTTCCCCCAAATTTAAATGAGCAGTCATCTGTTTTTTTTTTGAAATACCCTTGCTGATATATTAGATGATTTCATGCTAGACATGAGCAGAATGTGGTTTATACAAGATGGAGCTCCCCCTCATTTCTCCATTGCAGTCAGAAATCATCTTGATGTGATTTTCCCTCACAGATGGATCGGTCGAGGAAGTGAATTTGCTTTGCCACCAAGGAGTCCTGATTATAATCTTTTGGATTCTTATGTGTGAGGATACATGAATTCCTTAGTCTTTGCAAATACTATCAATTCAAGAGAACTGTGGGACCAAATACAAAACGCAGCCAATTTTATTAGAGGACAGCAAAATGTATTCTTCAATATAAGAAAATCTTTTATCAAAAGAATTAGTAAAGGCAGGTGGAAACCATATCGAACATTTACTCTAGTTGCAGTAATTGGTTCATATGAAAGTGAGAGAGAGTTTACGCTGTTGTCACGCTTTTGTTTTTACTTACGTTTTGTACTTTTTTTCAATAAATACAATTTGTTTCATTAAATTAGAATTTGTCTTTAAAAAAATTATTGAAATCTTTAACGGCAATTTCCTCGAAAACGGTTGGAGTTATCAAGTTCTACCAAGTGTATCTTTTTTTACGTGGAAATGACGCACTCATCAGATCAAAAGTATCACAACGTTTCGTCAACAAAAAAAATGAAAAAACTTCATCTATGGTCTAACGTTATGTGATACATAAATTATTGTTTCTTAGATTAAAAAATGTTCCTTTAGCAAATTTCGTGAAGATCAGTTATTGCAAAAAAACGAAAAAAACAATTTCAACTTTGACGCTCTTTTTCCACAGCAACATTTTACTAAAGCATATTTGGTTATATCCTCATATTTTGGTTCAAAGAACCTACCCTTGCACTATGGCCTATTATTAATGGTCCACCCTGTATAATTACAATGTGGACTTGAAAACAGAATGTATTTCTTAAACCCAAGTAAAACTTAATAATTTATGTGCTAGGAGAAAGACACAGACAGTAATTTTTTGTATCGATTTTTTTTTGAAACCTCAGTTATATTGACACCTTGAAGCACTTTTTCATAAAATGTTAACATATCACAGATAAATCGGAGTTTAACAAATCTTTAGAGTCTAACATATTTTTCTTTCTTATTTTTCTCGAGAACAGTTAAAAATACCAAAAAAATTTATTGCACATTTTATAAGCTATTATTAAAGAATTTTACGTTAACATTAGATAACACTGGTCTGCAACGAAATCCTCCTTCAAAAAATTATGCTATAAGTATGAAGATTTTAATGCCCTGAATCTATTCCCGTTGGCCGATTTTTTTCTATCCCGTCTAGATTTTTTTATATGAATTTTTTTTTAAATTTCATAAATTTTGTTTTTTTAATTTTTTTTTGTCAACATCAAGATCAGTATACATACATACAAAATAAGTTTTAGCGAGTTGTAAGAGAAAGAAAGAAAGTATTGACAGTGATTTTTATGGTAGTAGATATGCGCATGCGCAGTATTCGCTGTGACTTTACTTTCTTTCTCTTACAACTCGCTAAAACTTATTTTGTATGTATGTATACTGTTCTTGATGTTGACAAAAAAAAAAATTAAAAAAAAAAAAAATTTATGAAATTTAAAAAAAAATTCATATAAAAAAATCTAGACGTGATAGAAAAAATCGGCCAACGGGAATAGATTCAGAGCATTAAAATCTTCATACTTATAGCATAATTTTTTAAAGGAGGATTTCGTTGCAGACCAGTGAATTAAAGGCCGAGATATAACTATTTATATGGATCGGAATTTTGATTAACAGTCATTTTCGAAAGCCACCAATCTGAGATGGTCATAATTTTTCACTATCCCTAGAATCCAATATCACTACGGGTTTGAAGGAACGTTTTAGTATCTACTCCCAAATCATAGTCAAATCTTGTCTAGCACATAAATTATAATGTGTGCTGGCTATTTAAATAACGATGATAAGGATTCATGAAGACATTATTTTTTCTGATTTTGATTTTTTTTTTTTAATTAAAAATTAATTTGAGGAAGATAAGCATCAGCCAAACCTACTCTAGATTATAACCTATTATATACCTTTAGCTATGTCCATGAGTATTCGTGCATTGGTGAAACTTATCCTGTAGAAACTGTGGCAAAAAGGACATTGGTATATTTATTTTTTCCACTGCAATGCTATATTCCTAATGGAATAGAACATATATTGGAAATAATTGCTACCTATCTATGACAACACTGTTACAAGATCTACAGACTCTCCATTTTGGCATTATAAAACCAAAGGCTATGAATTTCATAGAAATCGACACTACATTTTACTACTCTTTAATTTCAACATTGAAGAAAGATTTCGATAACTAAGAGAACTTCTTAAATATTCTCTGGAAAAATATCTTACCTTCAGTCTCACGACAGTTAAGTTCCATAATATATTTTTTGTAACACCATATCCTAAAATGACATTTATTGGACAGTTTCAACGATTCAAAAGAATGTCATTATTGACAAGTGAAAAATAAAGAAAAAAAATGTGAAATAAAGAAATTTTATTTCACAGTGTGAAATAAACCTTAATAGTCAATAGACAACAAATTAAAGTTCTTATATCAAACATTTATTAATTATTAACAAATTTTATGAACAATTTTGTTCATAATTTAACGAAAATGTATATGAATATTACTGTTACTAATATTATTTATATTTATTCCTGGAATTATAGGTTCAGATGTGCGAAAAATATTTGATTCATTTATATTGGTCTGATTTTCACTAACGTCTACATCGGCAGACATACATAATCATTTTTGTAGTATTGTTTAAAAATATTTGTTTCGAAATTTCCTTTTTGTTCTGGATGGTATCTTCTATATATCTCTCAGCAACTGTTGAGGATTTCCATCCCCCTCATGATGTTTTAAGGTAAGAATATCAGCTCCAGAACCAGCTAATAGTGATGCCGAAGATCTCCTAAAGCTGTGACCCGTATATTGCTCAGGATTAGATAAATTAAGGTATTTAGCCATAATACTTAGTATTTTTGAAAATGTATTAATACCAACTCGTTGAACCGTACATTTTTCTCCTCGATATTGACGAAAAACACCTTTGTTATTCACATGAGTAGGGCGAATAGCTGCATATTTCTCATAAATGTTTAGTGGATTTATTCCATTAACTGTCTCACCAATTACCGTAAAAGTCCTTTCAATGTGGGTCTTCGAATCAGGTACTTTAACAATCAGCAAGTCTTTCTCACAATGTCATCAATGGTCATATTGTAGAGTTCCTCTCGACGACAAGCGTCAGCCAAGCCCATTATTAATACAACTTTCAACATTAAAAACTTTTCATCTGGTGCTTCTAGTAAAAAACATTCGACATCTGTTTTGTCAAAATCTTTAGATTTCTTAGCTCTATACCCAGTGGATTGTCTTGTCAAACAAGCTTTTACTTTTTGATAATTGGATACATCTACTTTATTACCTACATTCAAAACTGCTTTAAGCATCGAAAACCTGGACCAGAGACTTGAACATTTTAAAGTTTTTGCTTTTTCATATAGATAAGTCAAAATAACAGACTCAGATATGTTACTCACAGTTTTCTGCTGACACCAGTGCATAAATAAATCATATTCTTTTTCGTACAATTTTCTAGATTTCGCTGGTAATAAATCTAGTTACAGCAATTGCTTGCTCTAGATTTCCGGAGGAGTACCAGGAATAAAATCTTCCTCACTATCACTCACTTTGTTCCAAATAATAATTATTCTAAAGTAGAATGTGTCAAATGCGACGTTTAAATCGTTCAATATTTAGTTGTTTTATTATTGGTTTCTATGGAAACAGCTAGAGAATTTAGTCATTACGGCAAGGTAACTTTCTCAATTTTTCGTATTTTCACAAAATTATACTGTTTTCTAATTTCGAATGGCGATACAAAAAATTTTGTATATAACTCGAGACTAAAACGTGTTTTTTTTTACACGTGTGGTTTATATGAACGCCCCACTTGTACAAAAAACATCATTTTAGCCACTTGTTATATAATATACTATTTTAAGTTGACTTGTAAGTAGTTTATAATATGAAAATTTGTGTCTGAAAAGAACATTTTCTAACCCAATAAAACTGGAGTTATAAGTATGTGACAAAACATTTTTGTTAGTTGTTTCAGAAATTTGATTATTTAGTTATTTAGCCAATGTTTTTAATAATACCAAATAAGTATCTAATTAACTATTTTGTATCATTTTCAAAAAAAAATAGCCAGTGTCCAAATTGTAAATAATAAATTTACAATTTTCTTAATCCGTTTTTTTCAGCCACCTTTCCTTCCAAAATGTAATCTGAAATGTTTTCGACCAGAGTGCACGTATTTAAGATGTTTTTGCTGCGAATTTTTTATAGAAAATGAAGCACATGTGTTTTCTGATAGAAAACAGACGAAGTTAAATACAGTATTTAAATATTAATGTGATTTTGAATAGAACTATTGTTACCAGTTTTTTTTGTTTTAATTTTAATTAATTTCTGTAATAGTCAAGAATATGAGCTACGTGACCATCATCTTCCGAACTACACAATATAGTGTCTGCTTTCATTTCGACAGTTGGTTTGATAAGTGGTTTCTGGATATTTATTTATTTTTATCTGCAGTTTCTTTAAGTTACAAAATGGCTTAAGACAACTGAAACAGTAAACAGAAGCAATGGTATAAAGAAATTAAATTTAATGTTAAAAAATTATGTCTGAGATTGTGATTAATTGCCACCATTTGATTAAAGAAAATCAGGGTATTTCGTCTCATTTTTAATTTTTATAAAAGGTAAGTTTAAAACTTCAAACATATGTCTACGGTTTTTCGCAATCAATAATTAAATTTGGTATGTCAAGTACTCTTTGTTTCTTTTCTTATTTTATATAAAACAAAGCAGAGCTGTAAGTAGGTATCGTTTTACTTATTAATAAAACTTAATAAAACACGAAGAGAATACACTTTATTATCAATACGTACATAATATACAAAAAAAAGAGAGAAAGTATAAAGTATGAAATAGTTGTTTTGTGTTAGAACTGCTATTTTTTTTTTCATATGTTAACTATCTCAACTCGATAGATACTTTGTACCCATCCTTAGGCCTTAAAACTAAATTTGTCTTCAACTTAATGTCTGTAATATCTCTGTAGGACGTGGATATTTTGTATTTTCGTAAAACTGTTGCAAGAAGAGATTTCATTGCCATTATTGCATATCTTCCACCTAAAAATAAACATATAAAACAAAATTATCTTAATGAACTCTGGGAATTCTTCGCAGCTTAAGGTTTTTTAAATAGATAATTTCGTATCCAATAAATACGATGGTCCAGAAAATTTCTCAGCTTTTTTAATACCATATTTTTTTTGCAATTCTTTTTTTATTTTACCGGAAACATTTTATACTAACCAATACAATTTCTTGAACCGTAGGAAAAGGGGACATACGCACAGGGATGCCTTTTAGCTACTTCTTCAGGTAAGAATCGATCTGGATCGAATTTGAAAGGTTCTGGCCAATATTCTTCGTCAGTATGTGCTTTCAAAATTCCAAAAACCACTGAGGTATCTGCCGGTATTATATGGTCTCCTAGAATGATTTTGACATATTATCAAAAAATTACACATTCTGTTAATAACGTTATAATTATTTAGTCATTGACAGGGTTGAACCCTTTAAAGCGTTTGATGAGAAATCTTTTTACCTATAATAAATAATTTATATTAACTAAGGGTACAATCATTTCAAGGTAAGTATACCAAATCACCTCTTGCCACATCTTCAAACCTTTATCGTTGCTAAGCGATGTCTTCGCGAAAAGAATTGCTTTGCACCAGCAACTGCTGATTATAGACATTGGCGTACTATTAGGACTCCTGAACGTAAGGAATAGATTTTGAAGACTTGCAGAAGGTCCATAATTAAGCGTGTCTAAAGATAGCGTTCATAGAATTGCAAAAGAACGACTGTTTATCCATATCATAATCAAACTGTGTGAGATCATTTACTTTTGATTCAGATATAAGTTTAGTTTTCTCTTGGTTCACCCAAGACCAGATAGCCCATGATCTCATTTTCTATAGAAGGATTTTATTCACTAATGATTAAATGAAGCATCTGCATGAAACTAAAATAACTAATTTTCAATACGAATCTAGAATTAATTTGTGAGCATAAGTCATTGTACATTTTATCATAGGCTCCATCATTATACCACATAGACCAAACGTCGAATTTCCTTAAAATACGTTGCATGAATCATTTAATGATTCACCAGAATTAATTTAGATATATGTACCCCGTACCAGCACATTGTATTTTAAATGTCCGACAACATTTAAATCCAATATTACCAAACAAATGGATTGGTAGAGGACATACTGTTCCGATAAATCAGCCATCACGTTCTCCTGACATAAAGCCATGTGGTTATTTTCTATGGAGCACTTTGAAATCCTTAGTGTATTGCACAGCGGTAAATACAGATGAGAAGTTGTAACGACGCAAACTCTCTAAAACATGGTGCTAAAATATTTAATTTTTTAAGTCAAATTAATCTTTGTATGGTGGTCAAATCGAATATTTGCAGTAAAATTTCTAGTTGCATTTAATGCACTGATAAATAAATACATATTTTTTAATTGCATTTTTTTTCTTAAACTATGGTAGATAACAAAATTTAACAAGAAGTAAAAGAAGTTGGAAACAATATTGAACTCCAAAAAAAGTTTTAAACGTATTTATAGAAAATTAACATCTTCCGATGAAGACACCATTTAACTGAAACTTGAATATTTTATTATATAAATTGCACATAGAAATAAACAGGGAAATAAAAAAATATATGTTTTTTACCGAGGTCAACATCTTCGTCAATAGCTCTCACAATAAAAGGAGCCACTGGAAACAATCTAAGAGTTTCCTTTAAAAATCTGTCCATATAACTCAGTTTTGGCAAGTCTGCAGGCTCAACAGAACGATCTGGTCCTAAGATTTCAATTAATTCGTCATAAACCTTTTCCTACAAAAACATATTAGTACAACTGCATTTTTTTATAGAAATTAATGATATAATTCAATTTATCATTTATTACATAACAAACTATACCTGTAATTCTTGATGAAGCCCCAGCATAAGAAAGGCAAAAGAGTTTGTGGAAGCCGTCGTGTCTGATCCCTGAAAACCGTATTCAAAATAATAACAGTTATTTCAGTTTTAATCATCTCCAGATGATGCTAACTTGGTTGGCGAAACGCGCGTCAAGTGCAGTATATAGTGTTTTGGTGTTTTGTGAAAAACTACGTCAGTGTTAACAGTTATTTAATAAATGCGAATTTTTTCTAGTAATGAGCTGTTGTTTCCTGGATATTTGCTTGAAGCTGTCGCCCACTATAGTTTTCTACATTAACATAGCGTTTTATCAGAAAATAAAATGGAGTAGGACTCGAAATATTAATATAACTTAATTTATGAAGTTTCGTAGAAATATTTAAATCTCTAGTGCTTTTCATTAACATTAAGCACTAGTTAGGAGACTTATGGAAAATTATACATAGGAGAAACAAAAAGTCTTTTGGAGGTGAGAATAAATGAACACAAAAATGTAGGATTGTCGGTGTGGCCAAATATGTGAGGAATAATAAACATATCATACGTTGTGAAATGTGTTTTTGGGTTTCTATGGAATTTCTAGTTATTTCAGGGGCTAAAATAGACCTGTTATTTACTTACCGCAATAATAAATGTGTCAACTTCTTCTCTGAGCTCTTGTTCGGTAAATTTTGAGTTTTCATCACTAGTAAGTTCAATTAAATAATCTAGAAACGCTTTTTTCTTAGTATCTAAAAATAAAGTTTATTGTAAAAAAAAAACAAAATTGATAAAAAAGATACAACCTTCCTCAAAACATGCATCTGGGTATTCTCTGTATTGTTTCATTTTTTTGTCATACGCTCTCTTTTTCTCCTTGACTATCTAAAAATGATAAGATTAAAGTCCATTCGTTTTAAGGAAGTAATGGATTGCGGCATTCATAGGCGTACGTCAGTCTTGCTTGCTGTTTATTAAGATTTGAAACTAAGCTAACCCACGCGGGGAATCCAGACCTCTAATTTTTCTGACATTTAAAATTAACAAACCAGTAAACAACAAAGTATGGGCCCTTACTGGGCCTTTAGTCGGTCAGCATTTCCAATAAAGGCACGGTAAAAGTCTTGTTAAGGTCCATACTTTGGTATTTACTGGGAAATTGATAGACAGATCGATTTGTAAACATATGTACATAATGATGTTCATTTCGATAAAATTCCTCAAATATGTATATACAATTTCACAGGCCCACAAAAAAAAAGCTTCCTGGTCGGCATACCAGACTCATTTTTTCCGTTGTTTTTTGGGACACTGAACACGAATCCTGAGTCAGAATGGCATGATCTTGGATAAATTTTCGAGCTAGAGCCTGAAGAAGGTCATAATTTTGGACATATTGGTATTTTAGGCTACGATCGGTTCGGCATAATCGATGAAAATTTTGGAGGCATCGAAATATCTTTTTTTTTCATAGAATAGAGTATTTATGTATGTATTTATGTTTATTTGTAGGTTTTAGTTTTGGTTTCACAATTAGACTTCCTAAATTTTCCTCAATTTCACTTGAAATCTGGCATCAAATCATTACGAAGATACAGCAGATCGGTAGATGGCGCCAAACCGTTCTTCTGCATATTACGCCTTTAGGGGTGTTTAATGTTAACGAATACTGAAACTTTGAATTTAATAGTTATCGCTTCTCGGCCTCTGGCTAAGATCAAAGTGTAGTATCTGTTCTTATCAGCTTAATATCTGATACGCCCCGCATGCGGGGCCAGTATATTAAACTGATTTTTGGAAATTGACGGAGGTTAGGGGCTTGCTCCACCTCTGTCGCGGGTTGGCCCGGTATTGCAGTACCGCCGGGATCGGCCCACATTTTATTTAATGAAACAAAAATTCTTATATGTTTGTAATTGTTATTTATCTACATATTCCTCTAGAATTCTTTGATTTTTATCCGTCAGGTTGAGGACCGCGAAACCTAAATTTCTTATTGTACTAACCTGAGAAATCACCATTACCTAAATTTCTTATTTGTTACTACTAACCTGAGAAATCACCATTATTTACTCCATTCCTCTAATGAGAAAGTAGTATTTCTCTCCTTAGGTAAAAAATTATAATAAAAAACCACCTAGGTAAATAATGAAAAATTTTATATATTTTTGAAATGAATAAACTTGTTAACTTAATTCTAAGCAAAAAACAAATAACCTCGGAAATTCAACACCGGTAAGTGGTATGATGAAAATTATAAAAAATTATTTATAATTATATTTTTACAGTTATGGCAAATATTAATTTCATTTTGTCAGTTTGACAACTAAACTCCCAGACTACTTGATATTTCGAAATATTTGAAAATAAATGGGAAATGACTAATATCAAAATTTAATCAAATCAAATATGGTAATACGCCAATGTTATCAGTAAAAATAATTCTATATATACTTCGGTTGAGAAGGCCATTATAGACCTAGCACATTATATCCTTCGGCACTACGCGCCTCAGGTTATAAAAGTGCTCGGTAAATAATAGCTCACTTCTCAACCTAAGTATATAATATACTATTATTACCAGTCCTGTAGAGATTTGCTCTACAAACGGTAAACCATTTGATATTTAATGTTTTGTTTAGTTCGCGACCGTGATGAAAAGTAAGTTTCCGACTTTGGGGGTGGGGGAGCAGGGAAGCGCAAGCCACCATCTTGAGACGAAGTAGTTGAGCTGTAATCTCAGATTATAACCGAGACATTCTTTAATCTGAGGCTGCAATCACTGCAATCAGGACCATCGGTATCCATAACCACCTCCTGGTAAAGTTACCGAACGATAAATTTGAGAATAAAATTGTTAAATCAGCAAAACAAGTAGTTGAGCTGTAATCTCAGATTAAAAACGAGACATTCTTTAATCTGAGGCTGCAATCACTGCAATCAGGACCATCGGTATCCATAACCACCTCCTGGTAAAGTTACCGAACGATAAATTTGAGAATAATTAATATAAATCTGTTTGGTAACTAACAATCACCCTACCAGAAGATACCAGGCCTAAGTGCAACGAATACATTTTTTTGCACATGTTGCACACTACATTTTTTCTACGATCGAATTAAATAGATTTTTTTTTTAATTTTTATTGAATTAATTCATTATATTAACTAAAAAATATTACTAACTATTATTAGAAACAGTTCTAAGTATTTTTTTGAGTTAACTTCAATTTTAATATCGCAGTTAGAGCGATATGATAACTGATGATGGACAAACTTCATTACGTCTGTAACAAAAAATACCTTTTTTAGATTTATCTGGTAATAAATTCGCTGTAGCTTCATTTGCTGTTTCATTTATATCTGGAGGAGTAGAACTAATTTTCTCCTCACTATCAGAACAACATTTTTAACAGTTTTACAAGAAAATGTTCAGATTTCAAACTAACTGGAATACGTGTATACCCAAATAACATGAAAAGAAAAGTTATATTTTATCAAAATACTTTTTGCACTAGTGCAGTTCGTTATGGATAATATATACGATAAAAATAAATATATATATATATATATATATATATATATATATATATATATATATATATATATATATATATATATATATATATATATATATATGTATATATATATATATATATATATATATATATATATATATATATATATATATATATATATATATATATATATATATATATATATATATATATATATATATATATATATATATATATAATATATATATATATATATATGTATATATATATATGTATATGTATGTATATATTTATTACCAGATAAATCTAAAAAGGTGTATTTTGTTACAGACGTAATGAAGTTTGTCCATCAGTTATCATATCGCTCTAACTGCGATATTAAAATTTAATTTGATCGTAGAAAAAATGTAGTGTGCAACATGTGCAAAAAAATATATTCGTTGCACTTAGGCCTGGTATCTTCTGGTAGGGTGATTGTTACCAAACAGATTTATATTAATTATTGTGTCTCTACTTTTGCAAAAAAATGATCACAGCGAAGTATATTCTCTATATGGAATAACTGTTCTGCAAAAATAGATAAATAGGTTAACTATTTTTTTACTGATTTAACAATTCTATTCTCAAATTTATCGTTCGGTAACTTTACCAGGAGGTGGTTATGGATACCGGTGGTCCTGATTGCAGTGATTGTAGCCTCAGAGTAAAGAATGTCTCGTTTTTAATCTGAGATTACAGCTCACACTACTTCGTCTCAAGATGGCGGCTTGCGCTTCCCTGCTCCCCCCCCCCCCCCAAGTCGGAAACTTACTTTTCATCACGGTCGCGAACTAAACAAATCAATATCAAATGGTTTACCGTTTGTAGAGCAAATCTCTACAGGACTGGTAATAATAGTATATTATATACCTAGGTTGAGAAGTGAGCTATTATTTACCGAGCACTTTTATATCCTGAGGCGCGTAGTGCCGAAGGATATTAAACAAAACATTAAATATCAAATGGTTCACCGTTTGTAGAGCAAATCTCTACAGGACTGGTAATAATAGTATATTATATACCTAGGTTGAGAAGTGAGCTATTATTTACCGAGAACTTTTATATCCTGAGGCGCGTAGTGCCGAAGGATATAATGTGCTAGGTCTATAATGGCCTTCTCAACCGAAGTATATATAGAATTATTTTTACTGATAACATTGGCGAATTACCATATTTGATTTGATTAAATTTTGACTAATAAGTCATTTATTTCCCATTTATTTTCAAATATTTCGAAATATCAAGTAGTCTGGGAGTTTAGTTGTCAAACTGACAAAATGAAATTAATATATGCCATAACTGTAAAAATATAATTATAAATAATTTTTTATAATTTTCATCATACCTACCGGTGTTGAATTTCCGAGTTGATTTGTTTTTTGCTTAGAATTAAGTTAACAAGTTTCTATTCATTTCAAAAATATAGACTATATTTCATTATTTACATAGATGGTTTTTTATTATAATTTTTTACCTAGGAAGAGAAATACTACTTTCTCATTAGAGGAATGGAGTAAATAATGGGGATTTCTCAGGTTAGTAGTATAAAATAAAGAAATTTAGGTTTCGCGGTCCTCAACCTAACGGATAAAAATCTAAACATCCTAGAGGAAAATGTAGATAAATAACAATTACAAACATATAAGAATTTTTTTGTTTCATTTAATAAAATGTGGGCCGATCCCGGCGGTACTGCAATACCGGGCCAACCCGCGACAGAGGTGGAGCAAGCTCCTAACCTCCGTCAATTTCCAAAAATCAGTTTAATATACTGGCCCCGCATGCGGGGCGTATCAGATATTAAGCTGATAAGAACAGATACTACACTTTGATCTTAGCCAGAGGCCGAGAAGCGATAACTATTAAATCCAAGGTTTCAGTATTCGTTAACATTAAACACCCCTAAAGGCGTAATATGCAGAAGAACGGTTTGGCGCCATCTACCGATCTGCTGTATCTTCGTAATGATTTGATGCCAGATTTCAAGTGAAATTGAGGAAAATTTAGGAAGTCTAATTGTGAAACCAAAACTAAAACTTACAAATAAAATTCAGCAATGCAAAGTTTTTTGAAAGTGAAATTATTTTTAAAAACATCCAATTAATCAAATTCAAAATCAAAACTATTTATTTAGGAGTTTTTGGATACAATTGTTTTTCTCGGATTACTCATGTCCGGAGCCAACCCAACATCCACGTGACGCTGCATCGTGGCAATTGATGGGCTGGACGGGGGTGAGCTCTGGAGAATTAACAACAATTAACTTACAATTGTAACACCTATTATTTTTAAATATATTTAGACTTAAAACTAATTATGCTGCAATAGCGCAACTTAAACTACTTAGTATCTCATAATTACAACTTAAAAATAGGGTATATACAATATGTCAAAAACACTGTTTTGCTGTGTTGACGGGAAAATAAGTCAACGCGAAAACCCACTTAAGGCAATTCTGATCTGGAACACGGCCAATTTTTGAATTTAGAAAAAGTGTAATACAATATTTATTAAAATTACATAAATGGAAATGATTTTGAAGAGGAAACAAAAACGTATAAGAATGAAGAAAAAGTGGGTTAATTTTAAATTTTGACAGGTTGGACTATATTGGTTGCATAAAAAAATTGGTAACGTCTGGTATGGCAACTTATCCTTTTGTTTTGGTGGATTTGAAGCTTTTTTAATGTTGTCACGGATGCTGAGCACCACGCGAGTACACTAGAGCCGGTCTTACTATTGTAGTGTATATTAATTTCTTATTTGTCCTGCTTAATTTGCTATTCCTTGCCAATTGTGTGTATACGCTCTTACAATTAGTCAAAGAATAGACTCTCCGTTTAGTCATGTTAATATGTCGGTCAAAAGTTAACCCCTATATCTAAATGAACCCCTAAATATTTTACAAATGATCTTGGATTAAATTAATGTTGGAATGAAAGACGCTGATTTCATTAAATTCAAATTTGTTTCATTAAAATGTTGGTTAATCAAATATGTCATTTTCTTCTTGTGGAAGTAGCCACTTGTACGGAGGAAAAGGGGCTCTCAAAGTTCTTAGGAAGCTACAGCCATTCAAAGGGGTGAAAAAGAAACAGATTTTTTAAAAAATCTAAAGACCTGATTCTGATAATTGCTAAAGCGGACCCTACACGATCAATAATACTGTCATTACTGCATGCCATCATTCCTCTGCCATTATTTTTAAGACACACTCATTAATAATGTCATTATTTTTGCTTCAGTACCAATTTGAGCAACCAGAGAGTACACCGTCTTTTATTGTTGCCTAAACTGAATTAAAAAAAGAACGTGTTTAGCTATTACTTTAGCTATAGTGATAAAACGTCTGTGCCGGATGACGCATTGGCTGAAAAAAATGTGAAAAGTTTTCACATGTAATATTATTAAAACAAATTTGTTTTACTGAAATGGATTAAAAGAATTATTTTCGAATGAATGAAGAAACTTTTAATAAATTACTGATAATGACTAAACAATTTTTAAAAACAAAAACACTGTTATGCGAAATAATTTGTCGGTAAACGTGCGGCTAATTGTAAAACCAATAATAGGAAAATATTATTCTGTGACTGATTGTAGAGAGTACACGCAGAATAAAATTTGTTTAAATATAATTTGTATCAAGAATATTTTTAATGAAATAAATTGTATTTTATTTAATCAATGTCGTTCATTCTAACACTAATTTAATTTGAATTGCTTTTTAAAAACAAATCTCTTTGCATAAAGCTAGGCTTTGAAAAAAAAATGTTTTGTAGCGTTTTACTGTAGATTTTGGTTTCACAATATAGACTTCCTAAACTTTTCCTCAATTTCACTTGGAGTCTGGCCTCAGATCAGTACGAAGATACAGCAGATCGGTAGATGGCGCCAAATCGTTTTTCTGCATATTACCCCTTTAGAGGTAGTTAATGTTAACGAATACTGAAACTTCGAATTTAATAGTTATCGCTTCTCGGCCTCTGGCTAAGATCAAAGTGTAGTATCTGTTCTTATCAGCTTAATATCTGATACGCCCCGCATGCGGGGCCAGTATATTAAACTGATTTTTGGAAATTGACGGAGGTTAGGGGCTTGCTCCACCTCTGTCGCGGGTTGGCCCGGTATTGCAGTACCGCCGGGATTGGCCCACTCTTTAGTAATTAAACAAAAACTATCTTATATTTGTATTTTCATTTGTCGATATTTTTCTTTAAGATTATATATATATATATATATATATATATATATATATATATATATATATATATATATATATATATATATATATATATATATATCAGGGTGTCCCAGCCAAAAGTAGGCACCCTGAATAACTTTGGAGATAAAATCTTTTTGTTTCCAAGGGGTCGGTCGATCATTTCGAACCAATCGTAGTCTAAAATACTAAAATTTACAAAATTATGATCTTTTTTCAGGCTCTAGCTCGAAAATGTATCCACGATCATGCCATTTTGACTTCGAATTCGTATTCAGTGGCCCAAAAAACATCGGAAAACATGGGTATGGTATGCCGACCAGGAAACTTATTTTTTTATGGGCCTGTGTTTTTAAACATAAAATATAAAAAATAGTATAATATCAACAGTGACCAACATTGATATTATACTATTATATCAAATGATTGCAAATCTTCTAAAAGTTGTATAAATCTTATTTAATCCCTCAGGAGAATAATATAGAAACCCTTGGATCCAAATCTTTTATGAAAAGTTAAAAAGAAAGATATTTGGCTCTAAAATAATGTAATTTGAAATTTATGAACCGACTACAAATAAAGAAAAATATTTTGTATTATTATTATACGTGAGGTTTTTTTCTTAGCATCAACAATAGTTACTATTGTTGATGCTAAAACAACTAGTTTTACAAAAAAGTTACCATACAAAAGTTTTTTAATCGAGATATTTTCATTTAAAAATAATTACTATTTTGGCTATTTAAAACTTGATGAATCCAGTCCTGTCACTACTATAGCAAATGTTTAAAGTTGTCGGCGTTTCCCTGTATACAGATCCTCGCTCGGCGTATCCATGACTCAGTACGAGATGTTAACAGTGCATCTTGTTGACGTATTGTTTCTACTGAGTTCTAGATTCAAGCCCTCAATTCTTCAGCCGTATTCATTTTTGTACACTAAGTATTTCATGTGACCCCCAGGCAAAAATCGAGCGGATTTAGATCCGGAAAAACCGGAGGTCGTAAAACTGGACCATTATGTCCTATCCACCGTTCAAGAAACGTTTGGTTCAAATAATTTCGCAAAGTGTGGTGTTGCGCCGTTGTGTAGAAATCACATGTTTTAGCAAATATTTTGTGACACATCGACAAGTAACTCTGGTAAAGTATTTTGCAAAAAAGTTAAGTATTGTAAACTATTCCATCTTTCTGGTAACACGAAAAATCCGATAAGGGTACCCACTATACTATTACAATACTTGTCTATAAATTTATCGCGAATCTTTGCTGAACATTTTTAAATGTAAATATCTCGGTTATTAAAAACTTTTATTAGGCCAATTAACCGCAAGATTTTTGCTGAACTTCACGCTTCTAAAGAATACACTTTAACTCAATTTATTAATGCAGATCTCCTTTCTAATAAATCATACATTTCTGTAGATATAAGAAAACACTTACAACTCCAGAGAATTCGTGCAAATTTTTCAGCAAATCAGTGGTCTCTTTAGCTAGCGGCGTAAAATTAAAAATGGAATCGAAGTGGTACCAGAATACAAAAATTCTTAGAAAAACAATTTCGAATATCCTAAAAAAAACAGATAGAATAAACATATGGATTATAAACAGACAAGAAATTTGATAAAAATCCTTAAATTTGGTGTACAAAATGTAATTAAAACTGACTCCAAATTTTTTCTAAAAAATGATAGATAGTACTTAAATGCATTTGGTTTATTTTACAGCTTATTTGTTTTACAAATAGCATAACTAGATAAGACTTTGTATAATTTCTTTAGGAAATTTAACTTATAATACAACGAAAAATTTTTTCGAATCTACACTACACAAAGTAAACATTCTTGCTCCTTTGTCAAGTGTGAGACCTGGGCTTAACAACACTTCCAACAGTTCAGCTCCTTCCACAAAGCGGCATCGCCTGGCCAACGTTTTACACTCCAAAATTTACAGTTCAAAACACCGTCTCAAGGCATCGGCATTTTACGCACCAACTAATATTGCTCTAGGAGTGACCTGCCTCGTTTTTTCGGTGCCGCTAACCGGTCTCGTTCTAACGTGCTTCCGCTAAACTACATCCAATTTATCCCAACGTGCGCGCGACGCACGGAGCCTAACCGTACAACTCTGTCTGCCCGCACAGTAGCGGCTCCTAACTAACTAATACAATAATGTTTGATAAAATTATTTTATTCCAGTTTGGATTCTAACTTATAATTCAAACAATTTCCATATATTTTATACTCCAAATTGTCCATTTAAAAAAAAACAGACTGTTACAACCGTTCTCAGCTATAATCTTCTAAACGCCTAACCAAGTTGATACATATTTATGTACTCACTTGTTCTGTAATTTAAGTTAATAAATTTTTATAAGATGTTTAAAATATTCACTACATTTTGCCAAACCCTGTATAAATTGAGACACACTTCAGTTCTGAAATTTGTTTGTTCTGGAGAATGGACAGCTAATCTAATTTAGTAAATCTAAACATTTTGAACTATTGTTGTAAATGTTTATAAAAAAACTCCTTTATTGTCTTCCGAACAAAAAATGTATTACGTCTCAAAATGTTTTATATATCATTTTGAAGAACCCGATATATAACAATATTTGTAAGACTCAAATGAAGTAAATTATGTAGGTCATATTCACATTGTTTTAATGCAAGGAATGGTTATGGCTATATTATGTAAATTTTATTGTTTTTTACATAAAGTAAATTTATAACAAAATGTAATAAAGACTACGTAATCTGCTAAAAACTTATACCTACTTCAAACTCTGTCTAAAATAAATGTGTTTTAATTTTAAATGCCTTACAAGAGAGTAGAAAAATATTTCTTGATCAGTTAAAAGAAAACAGTAATCAATATTTTGTTCCATATACAGTGTGCTTCACTTAAGATGGGTACACATCAATAACTTTTTCATTTTCCAGTTAATTTCATAATTTTTTGCGTATACGTGAGGCTTGTAAATAAGGCTGTATTAAATGAGTTTTAGCCTCAATACAAAACTAGACTGCTACGGTTAAAAATAAACGCAAGAAGTACTTATGAAGCATTTTTTTGTAACAAAATTTTATTAAGAAAAGTTGTTAAGAATCATCCTAAAGACCAAATAAATCTTTATGAAGTTTTAAAATATTATTAAGAGGTTTGGCACTTATTATGAGCATTTATTCTGATTTATCTTTTTTAAGTATTACGCTAAACAACAATGTCGCTATTTAAAAAAAAAGATATTTCCAATGTAATAACAGTGCAAGTAATATACCGTGTGGCCCAAATTCGATGCTCACTATTGGGATCTCGAAAACAGTATGAGTTACAAGGTCGGTTTAATGGGATAAGTTTTAGATTTTTTATGTTGATTCCAAATCCGTTAACAAATCACGGCTAACTGAAACCATTTTTGAGATTTCCCAAAAAAAAAAAAACAAAATTTTTGTGATTTCTCTTTTTGGCAGTAGCCAAGTAATCATTGGTCAGACAGGTTTTAGACTTTTACATAATTAGGGCACTTTTTAGAGACTAACATTTAGGTCTAGAAAAATGCTCGATTGTCATTTGTTTTGAGATGTCCGAGGCAACACCCAGTTCTCTGATCGCAATATACACTATAACTTAAGACATACGAACAATGTTTTGGTACCAAAACATAAACTCTCCGTTGTCAGTAATGGAGTCACGGTTATGCCCATTAAGATATACAATCATCTCTCTCGTTGCCTTAAGGAAGTTACTAGCTTAAAATTATTCAAAATAAAATTAAAAGAAATATTGCTACAAGAAGCGATTTATTCCTTGCAAGAATTTTTTGACATGACTTTTTGGGTTTGTTGTATGTAGAGTATTATATATGTATTTGTGTTTTTTTTATCTTTTTTATTTTTTATATATAACTATGTGTTTTATTAATCTGTTTTTCGTTGAACTTACACTTTATGTTGTCTTGGTTATCAAATCATCTTTTGTTTGATAGCTCTTTATATCTGTATATTGACGACTTTTATATACATGTAATGCATGTCTACTTAAATAAAGAATATATTATTATTATCATTATTATTAAATATTCGCTTTTCTTATGGCAGCCATATTGGATTTTTCGTTCTTCAAATTGCGCTTAAAAAGAGCATTCACATGCCGAGGAAAAATTGTTTTTCACGGGGCTAATTTCAAAAATGGCATTTTTGTAAATTGTTCAAGAATACTTATTATTACTGTTCAAGAGTGCGATTATTGCAAAATGGCACACAAATTCTCAAATGAAGAAAAATTTAATGCGTTCGAATATTAGGTATTTAAAAGTAAATAGAAATTCGAAAACGCATCGGCTTTCCATCTACAAACATTTCCGGAGAGAATGCCACACTACAGAACAGTTTTTGGAAGAATTGTAAGCAATTTGTTAAATTACGGGAGTTTTGATAATGAAAAAAGACCGACATGATATTGATAGAGTTTGACCGAACAAATAATATTCTCGAAGCTGTTAACAATAATTCCCGCATATAAGTGGGACAAATTGCAGGCGAAACAAATATTCCTAAGACAACTGTACACAAGACATTAAAACAAAGAAAATATCATCGATACAAACCTACGATTTTCCAAGCTTTAAACAATAATGATTTTGGTAGAAGACTTGAATTTTGTCCTTGGTTTAATCAGAAATGCGAAGAACAACCTGATTTTCAATCGAGAGTTATATGGACTGATGAAAGTCCTTTTACAAATTGTGGAGTCTTTAACAAGCACAATTATCACCAATGGGCTACAGAAAATCCGCATGTAATTACGAAAAGAAAATTCCAAACTATGTTTGGATTCAATGTTTGGTGCGGCATGATAGGTATTACCTTTTCTCTTCCTATTCTACTCCAATGATCTGCCTATAACCCTCTCCTTAATTATTATTTTTAGATCGCCATTTAATTGATTCATTCAATTTTCATAACAATTTAATGGGAGCAGCTTATCGGGAACTTCTAGAAAATCAAGTTTTACCATAGATAAGGCAGCTTTTTACAGAACAAGAAATAAACGAATTGTGGTTCCAACAAGATGGCTGTCCTGCACATAATACTAATATAGTTAGACGGATATTGTAGACAGATTTTGGTAACCACATAATTTCAAATAGAGGACAAGTATTTTGGCCTCCCCGCTCACCTGATGTAATCCCTTCTGATTTTTTTTTTGTGAGGTACGGTGAAAAATGAAGTGTATGATTTTGAAAGCCCGGAAACTATCGATATTTTGGAAGACAGAGTTAGAGACTTAGAGACGTTTTCGGCACAATAAATGCCAATATTCTCAGAAGAGTAATCAGCTCAGTTAGGCGTAGATGCTAAAAATGTATTCAGCTAAATGGAGATCACATTGAACAGTTTTATTAAATCTTCTTACTGCTTTACTATCATTTCTTCTATTATGTTAATTTGCTGTTATTAAAAAATTTTCCCCATATCGATTATGTTCAGTATTGTAAAAGAAAATTAAAATTATTTAAATATGTCAAACTGGTAACCTTAATATTACTGTTATTTTTTAAACTGGTTGATATTAGGTATATCAAAAAGTTATTTTGATTTTCCATGGCCTACTAATTTGTTTTGTTAAGCAATGGATAACTTTTGTTAATTTAGTCCCTTGAAAAACAATTTTCCTCAGCATGTGATACATCATTTGAGAGCTCTTTTTTAAGCGCAATCTGAAAAACGAAAAATCCAATATGGCTGCCATAGAAAAACAAAAGTTACCTCGGGTATCTCGAAAACAAAGAAATATCGCCATGGTGAGCATCGAATTTGTGACACACGGTATATGAACGTTTAGTGTCGATGATAATACATCTTTCATCAAATAACAGGAGATCTATTTTTATTTCTTTATACTGTTTTTATCATTTCTACAAAAGACGTTACAATTATATTTTAAACAATGTATTTACTACACGTACATATATTTTGCATCATATACTGAATGATACTCACTTTCTAAGTATTTGTGGTGATATTATTTCAACGACTACCTTGACACAAATCAACAAAATTAGTTTTCAAATGCCTATTTTTGTTGATATTTCTGTACTTATTCTGTATCTACACATTCTAACAATTTTATGAAATATAAAGCATATTTAAATTTCAAAGCGATATAAAAAAACTGGTCAAAATGACATAATCAAGGATCAGAGGCTTAACCATGTTAACTGTTAAAAAAAATGAAGCTTGTGTGAGAAAAAATAAATAAAACAAACAAAAAATTTGTTAATAAACTAAAAAGCATATATGCATTAAAACCTCACCTGTCTACCCACTTAGGATATGGAAAATCCGTTGTTTGAGTGTTCACCTTTACACCCATTGCTGTTTCTAAAAAACATATTTTAAAGAAAACAATTTAAAACATTTTTTTTAAGAAAACAATAGATTTCGTATTTGAGCAAAAGTAAGATCTTTTTCTTAACAATGAAATGTATATACATACACTGTAGGAACAAAAACAAGAAAGACTAAAGAAGCTTAAATAAGCAAATTTATGAAACTATGGCTTCGTGACCGAGCAGTAAGGACACTTGCCACTCACCGCGGAATCCAAGGTTCAATCCCCGGTCGAAAAGTTGGTATTTTTCTAAAGCAAAAATTAATACTAGCATTTTCGGATATATGGTGTGTCCGTTGTAATCCCCTCACGCACGCTGGAGTTACCTTTATTTAATTTAAAAAAGCTTAAAAAAAATTTAATTAAACCGTTAGGTATCAACAGAACGAAAATCAGCGGCTTTTTATAAAAATGATCCTATTTACAAAATCTTTTGCTCACCACAAATAATATCTAATGTACATTTATAAACAACGTGAAAAACGTCAAATTCTTCTTTTCCAGAATATGTTTTCAGTTGTTCCACCAAAACATTAGCTTGTTGGGAGAAAATGTCAACAAAACTGTCCAAAATCTTTTGGTTAAATGTAGGCATTATAATTTTTCTATGTCTCTTCCATATATCAACTGAAAAAAAAAAATAAGTGGCCTTTTATTTTTCTACACTAATTGTACAAATTTTTCTTAAATCATGTATCCTAAGGAATTTAAATTAAATAAAATAGTAGATACACAGCATAAAATAAAGATGCAAGTTTGTCAATATAGAATGAGATGAACCAATTTATGAATAGAAACGCAAGTGTTACAGCAAAACAGTGTAAGCCAGATCAAACTTTATTGGATACATAAAATATTCAGATATCACTGGTCGACACAAGAGAACCCACCTATCATTCGATGATTGCTATTTTGTGTAATAAGAACTCAGGGATATTCCAAAAAAAGATACACAAAAAATCAAATATCCAAATTTGCCATCAACACCATTTTAAATAAAATTAATTACAACATATACAAATGACAAATATGTGGGGATTTAAAAGTAAAAGAATATTATGTGAAAAGAATTTGGCCGGAAAGGAAAGAATTTGAACCAGGAACTAGTAATGTTAAATATGCGCCTCTTGCAGACCCTAAAAATGTTCTTTTGCTTCCTCTTCATATTAAACTTGGGCTAATAAAAAATGCTATGAATAAAGAGAATGAAGGATTTAAATACTTAAGGGAACTTTTTCCCCAATCAAGTGACATCAAATTTAAAGAAGGCATTTGCCGGTGCAGATTTTAAAGGAACACTCAACATACAGGAACTCAGAGCTTGGAACTCATTTGCAAGCGTAGTCAGGGGATATTTAGGGAACAAGAAGGATGAGAACTACAAGCAACTAATAAGCTAACTTTTAGATTCGCACGATACGCTTGGTTGCCATATGTCTTTAAAAATTCACTCTGTATTTTAATTTAAAGTTTTTTCCAAAAAATTTGGGTGCGGTAGGCGACGAACAAGGAGAAGGATTTCATTAAGATATCAGGATAATGGAAATTCGTTATCACGGTGGGATCCAGCCATGATGGGTGATTACTGTTGGTTCTTAAAGCGAGGTGATTTGACCCCCCATAAAAGAAAAAAATTAACTGAACATATGTTTTTCAAAAATGATTCTCTATCTTTGTAGATATATATATGTAAGCCTAATATATGCCATATACTTCAATGATATATAGCAATAAATGGATTAGTAAAATTAACAAGAATGTTATTCCTGCCCATAAGGTTTTATTAAGTAACAAGAACAAGTTACGTGTTACGACTTTTTGCTTGTCATTTCTGTAAGCAGAAGGCTTTATTCCAGTGAGATATGCTATTCAGGTATAATACATGTTACAAAAATAATATAAATTTTTTTGTCCGCCAGTCAAAATGCTCCTTATATCTCCACCTTAACATGCAAAAATTGTAAAAAAAATGTGTGAATGTTTAATTTTATCCGACTCTACTTACAATGTATTGCTTGTGTTATTTTGCTTGCGTTCGGAGGTCAGTGGTCAGTACCTTCACTGTTTTTGTGACAGCATGACCAGTGTCGTATTTTTTTACATGCATTTCTAAATTGAAAGACTGTTACTTACGTGGTGCGGTAAATAATCCGTATCCCACAACACATTCAGCATGATGATATAAATGCTCTTTCCTCAAAAAATTTGGGAGTAAAATTTCAAAATATTTTGGCTCTGAAACGGCGCAGAATAATCTGGGTCCAAACCATACCCGAAATATTTTTGGATATTTGTTAAACATCGTCATAATATTGCAATATATATCTGAAATGGTAACAGAAAAGAATACGAATATAATTCAAATTAAATATTTCCTAATTACTATAAAAACAGGCTTGTAGTAAGATAACACCTTATTTTTATGTACAAATTTAAAATTGTCTCTGATATCATCATGCATATCTAAGACTAAACATAATTTTGTGTAGATATTTGGTCAACATATACAGGGTGAGTCAATAGTGTGTTCTCCTTCGATAACCTTTAAACTGTTAGTGATACAGCAATTTATTAAATACAAAAGTTTTTTGGGTTGATAAGATCTATCATATAATATTATTGTGAAATCTACAGGGTGTTTAAATTTTCTGTTATGCACAAAAAAAACTTTTTGTTAAATGGAACACCCTATATATTTTGTCACCATTTTATTAAATGAAAAGAGTATTATACAATGATATTTTGTTTTTTGGATTTGCATGCAACGTTGCCAAGTTATTTAACATTTTCTGGAAATTTAAGGATTTATAAGGGTCCGTTTAATAATTTTTATTTACCTGTGAAAACAAGCTGGGTAAGCAAATATTATACTATTCTTAGTTCATATTACACGCTAAGTATTGGTATATTTTTTACATTATTCTATTTTACAGGGTGTCCATGACGGCATGTCAATTAATGCGATTTTCAAATGGGAAAAACTCTGTTTTTTTAAATGGAACACCCTGTATTTTTTTTACGTGGTTGGATTCCTCCTTCAAATAGCTTTCTTTTTTTATAACACTTTCTATACCTAACTGTTGAAGTTTTCGAGAAAGTTAAGGTTTTCTCTTTAACCTTGCGATCATAGTAAAAATTAATACAATTTTATCAAGAATGGCTTTGGAAAAACAAAAATTGTGCTGTCAAACTGATATTTTGTTGTTTACACGTAATTCATTTTACTTGGTGGTGATTCTTCTGTATTTCCTAGTTGTTATTTAGTTATTTTTGTTAAATAAATTGTGAATTTTTCACAGGAAGAGTTGATCGACATGGTTTATGTATTAGGAGGAGGCGATATAAATCCGCTATTGGCATCAAGAATTTATATTCAGCGTTATTCAGAACGAAGACATTCTCACCATACTGTATTTGAAAGGATGCGAGAAAGGACTGAACGAATTGGACATGTAAATTAAGAAAAACATGAACGTACAAAACTAGCAACAAATGAAGAAAAAGTGTTTCAAGTTACATTAAGTGTCGTTGAAGATCCGCATAAAAGTACGAGAGAAATTAATAGTCAACTTGATATAAGTCAATCTTCTGTAACAAAAATATTGAGGACACAAAACTTTCATCCTTATCATATTCAACTGCTTCAGGAACTAGAGCCAAATGATTTCGAACGTAGGGTAACATTTTGTGAGTGCACTCAATAAGATTCACCAACAGCCGCAATTTTTTGATTTCGTGCTACTCACTGATGAGGCCATATTTCATAAAAATGGTTGTGTTGTGATACCATGAGCCCTCATTTTACGAGAACTGTAGATAATCAACACCGATGGTCACTCAATGTGTGGGCAGGGATAGTAGGTGAATATGCAATTGGACCGCATTTCTTTAATGGTCACTTGACTGGGAATATGTACCTCGATTTTTTACAAAATGTACTGGGAGGATTGTTAAACGGGTGTCTTCAAAATGTCTTACAGAGGCTGTGGTTCCAGCATGACGGAGCTCCACCCCATTATAGTATTGCCGTAAGAAACTTTTTAAATATTACATTTGGTGACAATTGGATAGGTCGAGGAAGACCAGTTCAATGTCCACTAAGGTTACCAGATTTGACAAAATTGGTATTTTTTTGTGGGGGTACATTAAATGATTAGTGTACAAAACCACCAACTACAAGAGAAGACATAGAGCAAAAAATTCGACTAGCGTTCGACACCATCACGCCTAACATGTTGCAAAATGTAAGTGACTCATTTCTTCATAGAGTCAGAATTTGTAATTTACAACTAGGAGGTCACGTTGAGCATATTTTGTAACTTGTTTTATTTTTTTCTCTTCTATTTACTGTTTACCTTCAAAATTACACTTTTATTTTGTTATGTACATACCTAAAGTGAGGTGTAAATTTTGTCATTCAAATTCAATAAATTTGCTACTTTTACTGTTTTCTTTACGATTTTATAGAAAATAATTTTTCGCCTGACCGCAATTTTTGTTTGTATTAATTTTTAGTATGATTGTGAGGTTAAAGAGAAAACCTTAATTATCTCCAAAAATACAACAGTTAGGTATAGGAAGTGCTATACAAAAAAGAAAGCAATTTGAAGGAGGAATCCAACCACGTAAAAAAATACAGGGTGTTCTATTTAAAAAAAACAGAGTTTCTCCCATTTGAAATTCGCATTAATTGACATGCCGTCATGGACACCCTGTAAAATAGAATAATGTAAAAAAGGTACATACTAATAGTTAGCGTGTGGTATGAACTAAGAACAGTATAATATTTGCTTACCCAGCTTGTTTTCATAGGTAAATAAATATTATTAAATGGACCCTTATAAATCCTTAAATTTCCAGAAAATGTTAAATAACTTGGCAACGTTGTGTGCAAATCCAAAAAAAACAAAATATCACTGTATTATACTCTTTTCATTTAATGAAATGGTGATAAACTGTACGGGGTGTTCCATTTAAAAAAGTATTATTTGTGTGTAACAGAAAATTTAAGAACCCTGTATATTTCTCAATAATTTTAAATGATAGATCTTATCGACCCAAAAAACTTTTGTATTTATAATAAATTGTATCATTAACATTTCAAAGATTATCTATTGACTCACCCTGTATATTTTTATGCTTCTTTGCATGGTCTTTAGGTATTAAATCACTTTATACAGATTATTCAAAATATTTATTAAATAAACCTCTACGCCAGAAGAGACTTAATACCCAAAGAATTGTTTGAATTTAGATACAAGTTACAATAATATGTAAATTTTCTGTATACTAAAAACTCTAAATCTATTATACACAAGCTTTAGGAAATAATTTACAAACGTGGCAATAATAGTTTTCTTACCGTAAGGACTTCCTATAAAATATAACGCACATCCAATCAACGGAAGAGCGAGGGGTCCTTCCATTTTCTTGGCACATTTATACAGTTTTCTTCTACTCCATAGAAACTGGATGTACCAAACGAAAAAGGTGGAAAGGAGCGCCACTGATAGTAATTCAAAAACTGTCCAAGAGTAGGGTTTTAAAATTACAGATGTGTAGAATTTAATATAAGATGATATAGTTTCTCCCATTTTCTAGTAAAAATGTTAAGGAAGATAAGTAGGGAAAATATTTTGTGGGTATACAAGCAATTCCTAAAACTTTAGTCTTTATGCAAAAAAGTTGTGTCAGACAGTGATTTTAGAGACAAAAAAAAAATTGATTTTAATTTAATTTAATACATTACGGAAATTAATAGAGCATCTGCATCAAACTTCAACAAAAAAGTTGGTTCGAAAATGAAAGCGTACAATGCTGATGTATTGTCCATATTATGCGGTCGTTATTATGGCTGCAGTAATGAAATAGAAATAGAAATAGAAATAGAAATAGAAATAGAAATAGAAATAGAAATAGAAATAGAAATAGAAATAGAAATAGAAATAGAAATAGAAATAGAAATAGAAATAGAAATAGAAATAGAAATAGAAATAGAAATAGAAATAGAAATAGAAATAGAAATAGAAATAGAAATAGAAATAGAAATAGAAATAGAAATAGAAATAGAAATAGAAATAGAAATAGAAATAGAAATAGAAATAGAAATAGAAATAGAAATAGAAATAGAAATAGAAATAGAAATAGAAATAGAAATAGAAATAGAAATAGAAATAGATATAGAAATAGAAATAGAAATAGAAATAGAAATAGAAATAGAAATAGAAATAGAAATAGAAATAGAAATAGAAATAGAAATTGAAATTGAAATTGAAATAGAAATAGAAAGCGTACAATGCTGATGTATTGTCCATATTATGCGGTCGTTATTATGGCTGCAGTAATGAAATAGAAATAGAAATAGGAATAGGAATAGGAATAGGAATAGGAATAGGAATAGGAACAGGAACAGGAACAGGAACAGGAACAGGAACAGGAACAGGAACAGGAACAGAAACAGAAACAGAAACAGAAACTGAAACTGAAACTGACACTGACACTGACACTGACACTGACACTGACACTGACACTGAAACTGAAACTGAAACTGAAACTGAAACTGAAACTGAAACTGAAACTGAAACTGAAACTGAAACTGAAACTGAAACTGAAACTGAAACTGAAACTGTAACTGTAACTGAAACTGAAACTGAAACTGAAACTGAAACTGAAACTGAAACTGAAACTGAAACTGAAACTGAAACTGAAACTGAAACTGAAACTGAAACTGAAACTGAAACTGAAACTGAAACTGAAACTGAAACTGAAACTGAAACTGAAACTGAAACTGAAACTGAATCTGAAACTGAAACTGAAACTGAAACTGAAACTGAAACTGAAACTGAAACTGAAACTGAAACTGAAACTGAAACTGAAACTGAAACTGAAACTGAAACTGAAACTGAAACTGAAACTGAAACTGAAATTGAAAGAGAAAGAGAAAGAGAAAGAGAAATCGAGATCGAGATCGAGATCGAGATCGAAATAGAAATCGAAATCGAAATCGAAATCGAAATCGAAATCGAAACGGAAACGAAAATGGAAATAGAAATAATTTATTGGTGTTAATAACAAAGTTTTGCACGTTAATAAAATAGTGATAGTATACAGGGTGATTTACGTAGGCCGTGCATTAGAAGCTTTTCAACTTGCAGTTGGATTCAAAACTTGAAATTTAATATTTAATTTAATATAATCAATCATGTCCATTCTACCTAAAATAGTTGTGAGTCCTCGAGCTATATAGGGCGTGAGTTATATCTCTTAATCCCTCTTATCAAATACGTCACATTACTGATAATCAATTAATATATAAACCCTGCATTTATTATGTAAATAAGTTAGTCTTTCTGTGAGCCTTAGGCTACACTCATTGTATCTTCGTATTTAGTAAATAAAGTGTTTTTTAAAAAACTTGTTTGCTAATGCAAGAAATGTAACTGGCGCTGCGAACAGGATTCCTCCACGCTGAAATCAACTACTTGGTGAAAAGAAAATCAACTACGATCATTCCACCCCTGAGTTCGGCTTTGGCGGAGAATTTCAATTCCTTTGGAGGAATTCAGAACAAGAAGGCTCCACGATCTATCGTAGATCCAGGAAAAGGCATCAATAGACGAGACAGCGACTTCTGAGGATCAGATGAACTTCTATCCACTATTCCTGTAAGTCCGATCACCTTATTCCTTTTAGTTTAAGTATTTTATTGCAATTGTTGTAAAATTCAATGTCAGATAGTGAACAAGAAATAGAACTTGTCGCATCTAGTGTGCAGAAATCGAATAGATTCTCTCCATATCAATACGTAACACGTAAAAATAATTTAAATATAGAAATTGAAAATATTGATTCAAACATGACTCAAACAGCATTAAGTAACAACGACGTTGTTTCTTTAATTCATTCTCTCCCTGATTTTCACGTTGGTGATGATTTATCCACATTTATTTCATCGGTTGACAATCTTGTGAGTTATTTAAATAATAAATTAAACCCAAATCAGGTTTTCATTTTTACTGCAACTTTATTAGGTAAAATTAAAGGCGAAGCTCGCACATTTTTAAATTTTAATAATGAGCACGAATGGCTAGGTATAAAAAAGGCACTTGTAGAACAATACGGTGACCAACGAAACGAAGAATTACTTCAAAACGCGTTAAAAACAACTTTTCAGAATTTTAACGAAACATATATCACATATTATCAACGAATAACACGCGCAAAACCAACTTTTACAACACATTAACCTCCACGAAGAAGACGATATTTTAAAGAAATATAAAATCGCGAATTGTAAACAACAAACTCTCCACACCTTTTTAATCGGTATACATGAACCTTATAAATCTCATTTATACAATTTTGAATTTAATGATATAAAAGAAGCCTTAACAAAGTGTCATTGCTATGCCAATCGACTAAAAGAAGTCGAATATGTTGAATTTTTACAAAGAAAAACGAATCCTAAACCCAAACACATAACTGAAAATAAATTTGTACTAAATAAACCGTCTTTCCAACCTCAAGTCAATAAACAATTCACCCCACGTATAAATAATAATAATTTTCAAGCAAAACCTTTTTCCAGAGACATTAACAAACCTTTACCCCCAAGACAATTTCCTACGAACAAACAAGTATTCGGCACACCTAAACCAAATTATTCTCAGCCGTATCAACCCACTCCTATGTCAATTCAGTCAAGTTTTCGATCTAATTCCAATCCACAGCAAATAAATACAAAATATCCCCAGAATCAAAGAAACTTTATTTCCGAACAACTATTCAACGCGGAATCTTATGAAAATCCACAATTAGAATATTCAGAAAATCCTAACGATTATATACCTGAAAATTACGAATTAGAAAATTACGAAAATTACGACCCAACAGAACATTCACATAGCCCACCTACAGAGTCACGCGAGGACGAAAATTTTATAAAGATGGCCTCGAACCTTTCATTGACTTAAATAATATTGCTCACGGTTCTCAATTACCCTTCTTCTACCTTCCCCAGAAAAATCTTAAAGTTTTAATAGACACTGGTGCTACAGATAGCATAATAAATCCAAATAAAATAAATTCCTTTAAAGATTTCATGTTTCACGAAAGTTTTAAAGTCACAGGCTTACATAGAACAATTGACTCTGACATAAATTTAAAATTAAAATTATTAGAAGAATTAAAAATTAACGAAACTTTAAAAATACGCGTTATTCCTTGGCATAAACGTTTCGATGTCCTAATCGTACAAAAGATATGAAAAACCTCAAAGCTCAAATTAATTATGACAAACAAATATTAACCCTGAATAATATTGAAATTCCGTTTTACTTTGAATATAATAACACCCAAATAAATCTCAACGAAACCACCTATCATTTTATCAACCTTCCTGTCAGCATTGATAACGGCGACGTTTATATTCCAGAAGTTCAACTAACAAACAACCTTATCTTACCTAATTGTATCGCTACCGCAAGATATGGTATTTGTCAAGTCCCTAACCCCAATGATGAGGTTATCGAAATCCATTTTCAAGAACGAATAAACGTTATCCCTCTTGAATATTTTGACACTTCGACCCCCATTAATAAGTCCGGAACAGAAGCCATATCTGAACTGATAAGAACTAAACATTTAAACACCGAAGAAAAATATAAATTGATAAAACTCTGTTCTAATTTTAAAGATTGTTTTTATCATGACGGCACCGACCTTTCATTTACGAATCAAGTAAAACACAATATTAGAACTACCGATAACGAGCCCGTTTACACAAAATCTTTTAGACATCCGAAAAATATTCAAACAGAAATTCAAAATCAAATCACAAAATTGTTAGAAAATAAAATCATCCGTCCCTCTATTTCACCTTACAGTTCACCTGTATGGATTGTCCCCAAAAAACTCGACGCAAGCGGAAAACCAAAATTTCGCATGGTTATCGACTACCGATGATTAAACGAAAAGACTATAGAAGATAAATATCCTCTACCTAAAATTGACGAAATTCTCGACAATCTAGGTAAATGCACTTACTTTTCGACTCTTGATTTAGCACAAGGTTTTCACCAAATCGAAATGTCTCCCGAATCTATTGAAAAAACCGCGTTCACAGTTAACAATGGCCATTACGAATATCTTCGAATGCCATTCGGCCTCAAGAATGCTGCTGCTACATTTCAAAGGATGATGGATAACGTACTCCGCAAATATCTTTATAAAATATGTTTTGTCTATATGGACGATGTTGTAATATTTTCCAAATCATTACAAGAACATTTACAACACTTAAAGTTAATATTCACCCGGCTACGCGAAACAAATTTAAAAGTCCAATTGGATAAAAGCGAATTTCTGTGCAAAGAAGTTGCTTTCTTAGGACACGTAATTACCCCTGACGGTATAGCCCCAAATCCGGCAAAAATAAAATCTATACAAAATTACCCCATTCCCCAAACCACGAAAGAAATAAAATCATTTCTTGGACTCGTTGGATATTATAGAAAGTTTATACCTTCATTTGCAAAACTCATGTCACCTATGACTAAATGTTTACGAAAAAATGAGAAAATAAATACTTCCGATCCCGACTACATTGACTGTTTCGAATTGGCAAAACAGTTAATTACTAACGCTCCTATTCTTGCTTACCCGGATTTCGAAAAACCCTTTACACTTACAACAGATGCTTCGAATATCGCTCTCGGCAGTGTACTAAGTCAATCAAACAGGCCTATTGCATACTACTCTCGCACTCTAAATTCAGCAGAGAAAAACTACTCAACCATAGAGAAAGAAATGGCCAGCATTATCGATTCTTGTAAGCATTTTCGTCCCTTCCTTTTTGGCAAACGTTTCACAATCGAAACAGATCACAATCCTCTTGTTTGGCTGCATAAAATTAAAGAACCTAACTCCCGTTTAGTTAGATGGCGGTTAAAACTTGAAGAATTCGACTTTGAAATAAAGTATCGCAAAGGCAAGGAAAACCATGTTGCAGATGCCCTCTCACGTATAGAAATTAACGTCAATGACACAGACGACTTAGATTCCATTTTACCACAAATACACGAGAACCCAGATCCTCTTAATATAGACGAATTAATTGCCGACAACCCCACCGATAATCCCGAGGAAATTCAGCAAATCGTTGAAAATCTTGATCAAACTATACATTCAATCCACAAAGACGACAACGGAAAAACAATTCCCATTTCGGAAGACTGTGTTAATATATTTAAAAATCGTATAATATTCATGCTAGAAAATAAATTCAATATTAAACTCACTAGACCCTTTGATAAATTCCAATATAACGTTTCCATAAACAAAAATCAAATAGAAGACAATATAAAACAAATATTTAAAGAAATCATGCGACCAGAAAATTCTTATTATATTTTCTGTCCAGATACAACTTTACAAAATACGCTTATTCAAATCGCAAAAACTTTCCTAAATAATTCCGTTAAACTGTTCTTTTGCAACAAATTATGCAAAGACGTTACAGACCCAGTTCAACAAAAAGAAATTATTGCGAAATATCATGATGAAACACACAATGGAATTACGGAAACTTATAATAATTTAAAACAAAAATATTTCTTCCCCAAATTAAAGGAAATTATTACAAACTATATAAATCAATGTGACCTATGCCTACGTTCAAAATACGAACGCAATCCATATAACCCTCAATTAAAAGGTCCTATGATTGCCAATAAACCTTTCGACACAATATTTATTGATACATTTACATATAACAGTTCAAAATTTCTTACTCTCATTGATTCTTTCTCTAAATATGCGCAAATATATCATTTGAAAACCCTTTCAGCAATCGAAGTTCTAAACAAATTTAGACACTTTGTAAGTCACCACAATTATCCCAAACGAATCGTATGCGATAATGGAATTGAATTCAAAAACAAAGTATTCACAGAATTCTGCGATCTACATTGCATTGATATTCATTTTACGACAGGACTTAACCCCATTTCTAATGGATTTATTGAACGATATCACTCTACCATACTTGAAAAACTTAGAATAATAAATCTTAAAAATCCTAAAGAACGTCCTGAAAATCAAATGATCACTGCAACTCTCATCTATAACCAAAGTATTCATTCGAATACTGGGTATTCCTCTTTCTCCATCCTTTACGGCCCCTACGCTCATGAAATAGATTTAGCTCTCGACTTAGATATTTATGAAGATTATAATCAAAGACGAAAAAACGAATTAACCCCTTTTATTTCACAAATTTATGAAAAAACACGTAATAAGGAACAACAAGCTCTTGATAAAACTAATGAAACTCGCGAAACAGTACCCACCAATCTAGAAGCAGATAACTATTATATACGTCAAACTAAAAGAAATGCAAAACATAATACACTTTACGATAAAAGACCCGCGTGTGGCTATGAACAAGGTAAAGTCTTAACGCTTTCCCACAAAAAACAATTACACGACATTAATATACGAAAAGTAAAGAGACTAAGACATTGTTCCTCTTTACAGGATCCTACTACCCCAGGTCAGCCCTCTACGAGTGGTGCCCATCAAGACTAATGGCTACTACTTAGAACCCCTAGGAACTTCCAAAACTTTAAATTTCTATCATAAATTCTACTTTTACTATAATACCACTCAATTAATCGTAGGTATTAATGAATTGTATAATACATATATTTTATTTGAAAGTAATATTAACCCCGCGATTCGCATACCTGCGCAATTATTAGAAACAGCTCATTCCTTAATACTTCAATTAGAAGAAAGTGCAGACAAAATTATTCACACAAGATCAAAACGTGGCCTTATAAATGGCTTAGGCTCCATAGTAAAATACATTTCTGGTAATCTAGACCAAGATGACTTAGACATCATTAATAACAACATGCACAAATTATTTGATAATCAAATCAAAGAAAATATACGGTTAAGTAAGTTCGCCATTTTAAATCACCAAATGATTAAAAAACTCTCTCACAACTTAAATAAATTAATGATTATTTCAAATAAAACACAAGAAATGTTCATACAATCTCGTACCTTGTTAGAAAAAACGTACATGTTACAGATGTTGTTATTAAATATCAATAATTATCAAAATCATGTAAATATGTTGCTAAGAACAATTAGTCTTGCTAGCTCAGGAATAACTAATGTAGAATTAATCTCTACAAATGAATTAAATAATATTTATAAATACCTTCTATTAAATTATCAAAAAGAGAATCTCATCTCATTCGATGACACACACTTGTTTGAAATTCTGCAATTTTCAAAGTTTTCTTTATACATGCAATGCAACAATTGTAATGATATTAAAACTTCCCATCTTAAACCCAACAACGTACAACTGCTCCCGCATTTATCCTATTCCAAATGAAGAACAAAATATCCTAGTTCCTCCAGCAACATATTACCTGTCAAACTCACAATCCTCTAAATGGATGCAACAATGCGACATTACTTCGCAACAAATTATGTGCCAAAACCAACGCATTGAACAATGCAACCTAAATAAACCTACACAATGCGTTTTAGCACATGTACCTGATACCTATGCATATAAAGTTACTTCACATGGCATACTGTCTACATTCTCCAAAGAAGAAGTCTTAGAAAAATGCCATCAGCAAATCACAAGGCACCTGATCAAAGGAAACAATCTATTGCATTCCACCTGTGAAATCATTATTGGCGAGAATACCATTCTCCCTGGCCCATTGAATATGACCATACTCAGTCCCACTACGACAAATAAACTAGAACATCCACTGATGGAAGTCAATTTGCGACCTGTTCACCTGGACGACATCTCTTCACTGCAGAAGGACCTGCAAATGCTGAGCCAAGATGATCCTCTTGATGACCCTACCATAATGGCTGCACATTTATCCATTACAACAATTCTCTGTTTGTTTTGTATAATTATAATTATATTAATTGTATTGTATCGAGCCAAATTGAAAAATCTCTTATGTAAAAAGAGAATAATTTTTAAAGTTAATTCCTCAGAACTCGAAAATGTTAAAATAAAATTGTCTGAGGACAGTCAACACTAAGGAGGGAGGAGTTATATCTCTTAATCCCTCTTATCAAATACGTCACATTACTGATAATCAATTAATATATAAACCCTGCATTTATTATGTAAATAAGTTAGTCTTTCTGTGAGCCTTAGGCTACACTCATTGTATCTTCGTATTTAGTAAATAAAGTGTTTTTTAAAAACTTGTTTGCTAATGCAAGAAATATAACTCGTGCCAAAAGTCGGTACCAACTTTCTTATTTTAAATGGAATCCTAAATTTTTTTCACATGGTTCGATTGGCCTTCTCTTTCTGAGTTTAGACACCCTAAGTTATGTTAACTTATCTATTACAGATTTTGAAATATGTAGACTTTTCTGAAAAAAAATTACCGCCGTAGTAGTTTACGAAAAAATTTGTATCTCGCTAACTCCCGATATACCATCGATGGTCTCATTTTGTACCATACGGGCGCAGGCGATTTTTAAATGTCGCATTCAAAAAATTGTCAAACACTAAATTTTTTCAAATTGAATTTTAGGGTGAGTTACTTAAGCATTCCCTATACCTAACTTTAACCTCTATCAAATTATTCAATAAAAATCAAAAAATGCCGAGATATTCCTTGCTTTTTTCAAGTATGCCATGGAAACAAAAGACAACTGTAATTAAAAAAGGTGATATTCTGTCAAAATTAAAACGAGTTGTGCTAATTCTTAAATAAAATTGATTCGAAAATGAAAAATTATCCAAACGAAGTTGTGTTAAACTTGTTTGTAATCCATGGCATGTGTCAAAAAATTATTCAGCGACTGTCCGTGAGTTTAATTTAAAATATCCAAACTTATCAAGCATGACACTGGGAAAGTTCTCACGATTGAAAAATAATTTTGTAAATTTTGGGAAAGTGGCTAGACCCATTACGAGAGTCAAACCACTAACTGGTAATGAAGATAATCAAATTACCATTCTCGGATATTTTCAACCATATCCTCAAGCCTCAATACGAACAGCGTCTTTGGAATTGGGATTTTCATACTCTGCAATACAAACCATTTTACACTGTCATAAGCTACATCCTTTTTCATTCATAAGACTGCAAAAATTACAGCCAGGTGACTTCCTCGTAGGGTAAACTTTTGCGAGGATTTATTACTCAAAATATAAGAGCACGCCGGATTCTTAGAAAACATAATTTGGACTGATGAGGCAAAGTTTTGTCAGCAGGGAGTTTACAATATGCGAAATCGACATTTTTGGGCTTCTGAAAATCCACGTATTGTGCTTGAAGTTGACAATCAAGTACAATTTCGATTAAATGTGTTTTGTTTGGTAATGAACCAAGAGGTACGCTATTTTATGTACGATGGAAATTTGAATGGTGGAAAATACTTAGAAATTTATCAAAACGTGGCAGAAACATTTCTTGAAAATTTGCTACTATCTAGAGCTGCACGTTCATAGTACCAGAAGTACTACGAAATCTATTGAAAGTAGAATAATAGAATGTTTGAACAAAAATGGTGTTCATATTGGACATTTACGTTAGAGTTCTGTCAACATTGTTCTTATTCGTTATTAAAAATTTGTCTTGCGTAATTAAATAGGAATCCATATTTTTGATTAAATTATAACAATTGTCTCGTTTCCATGGCATACTTGAAAAAGCAAGGAATATCTCGACATTTCTTAATTGTTATTGAATAACTCGATAGAGGTTGAAGTTAGGTATAGGGAATGCTTAAGTAACTCAACCTAAAACTTAATTTTTATTCTAATGGTATCAAAAAAAACAGTAGGTGCCATTTGAAAAAATTTGGTTTTTGACAATTTTTGAATACGACATTTGAATATCGCCTGCGCCCATATGGTACAAAATGGGACCATCGATGGAACATCACGAGTTAGCCTGGAATTCTAACTAACTGCTCCACAAAGTTGGTTTCCTAATTTTGAACGGATTTTTTCGTAAACTACTATGGCGATAATTTTTTTCAGAAAAATCGACGTCAAAAATTGTAATAGATAAGTTAACATAACTTAGGTTGTCTAAACTCAGAATTAGAAAGCCAATCGAACCATGTGAAAAAATATTTAGGTTTCCATTTAAAATTAGAAAGTTGGTATCGACTTTTGGCACGCCCTCTATAGCTGGAGGACTAAAAATATTTTAGGTAGATCGAGTGAAGTTTATATCTGAAAACCCAAGCTCTTAAACCCCATAACCCCATAACACCACGTACGTCAGACATTTAACTTGATATGTACGTTATTTTAATAACCGCATAACTCTGGTCATTGCACATTTTTTTCGCACAATTTTTGTTTTGTTTCAAGCACCTGAAACATACTGTTGTGCCCTAAAAACACCTTTACCCTAAAAGTCTATAGTTTTACGTTTATTCAACTAATGTTAGTTTTTCAAATCATTGTACCGTCAGCATTGGCGTTATTCGATGTACACCGCGGGTAGGTTGCCCACGTGGAGGTGCCCTGGATGCAGACGCACGCAAGATATAATCGCTCTGAATAGAACCTGAGCTTTGAATTCTTTGAACGAAAACATTTTCTAGAACCACGTACCAAAATACGTAGATTTATCACTGATATTTTTCATTGACAAAGACTCATGAATGGATGAGCATAGAATTAGAGCATTTTTAGTGACCTGACAGATACGCGTACATATCAAGTTATATGTCTGACATACGTGGTTATTGGAGTTGATAGATTTTTGGTTAAGTGGGTTATGGGGTTTAAGAGAGAGCTTAGGTTTTCAGACTACAACTTCATTGTTAAGATTATACTCGTTTAATAGCTGAAATTATGGTTTTTTTGACGTTATGGCAAAGTCCTGATGTTATGGGGTTAAATAGACCTCGGATTTGGATTCAGCGACCCCAAAAACATATAGTAAACATGGTAAAACCCCAGAACAGAAAAAAAAATTGTGTGGCTGTGTTATGACAGCATACCAAATTTCAAGTTTTGAATCCAACTGCAAGTTGAAAACCTTCTAATGCACGGCCTACGTAAATCATCCTATATACTGCTATATAGTGCATTAAGCAAAGTAATAAAGTTAAAATAAGTAAATATATAAGTTACACACGGAGGTATATAAACAAACAAACAAATTAACAAATATATAGATTAAGAATGTATTGTACAAATTGATTTATAAATTAATTTCATTAGAAAAATCAGTCCTCAAAAATTCTTTGATATTACAAAAAGCTCCGTTCATTAATGAAGTTTTAATATGACAGTAAAATTGACTATATGGTCACATACTGATTTCATATGGAAGTTTATTAAAAAAACAGGAAGCAAAGTAATTAACACCATTTCTGCATTTTTCCTAGGTAGCATAAAAATTTTAAAAATATCTTGTTATTAGACCTTGTATCATGACCATGCACATCCCCACGGACGATGTAGCTATTTATGTTTTATTTTACATATACTACACACGTGTATATGTAAAAAAAGAAACTGTATTTTATATCTCTGTCTCTGTATCCTAGACCTGACATGATTCTAACTACACGTCTCTGTAACCGAGATATTCTATCTAGGTGCCTTGAATGCCCCCATGTTAGGATTGCATACCAAAAAGTACTTTGAAATAGTGCATAACATGCTGTTTTAATATCATTTAGGGAGACTTCCCCGACCAAGTTGTTAATCATATAAACACACCTCGACAATTTTTTTGAAATATAAAATCAACGTGCTGATTCCAGCACAGTTTGGGGTTCACAACTACTCCAAGAAATTTTGTATTTACAGGATTTTGATAATTTTCAATATCGCGAGTGGAAAATATCATGTTTGCTGTTTTGCTCTCATTTAAATATAATTTATTGGCTTGAAACCAATCGGAAGTCGTCGACTGTGTTTGCAGCATGTACTCTAAATCAACTGGGTTGTTATCAATATTTACTTTAGCTGAATCATCTGCATATAATACGAAATTGGCATTTAAAACACATTTAGGTAAGTCATCGACATAAATTAGCAATAACAGGGGTCCAAGCACGGATCCCTGAGGCAATTCATACTTTATGTCAGCCAGTGATGAGGTTACACCGTTATAAACTGTCACTTGATTTCGATTTTCTAAATATGTTTCTATTCATTTTAATGCTTTGGCCTTTATGCCATATTTCCTCAATTTTCCAAGTAGTATAAAGATTAAGATATAAATACGCCTGTCTCACCGGTCGGCGTATTTATATCTTTTAAAAACACTGAATCGGCAAGTTCTATATACTAGGTTAAAGTTTAACACAATTAATTAGTTTCTGTTTATTGACATGAATTACAATATATGCAATTTTACACTCTTTGTGATTAAGTAATAAATATTTAGTTCAATGTACTGTATGTTACAAACAAAAAGATAACTTGAAAATATATTTTATTTAGCATCTGAGGAATTACTGAATTCTATTAATATTTATTTCTGTAATCTAAAATATAAGGAAGCTGCCAACAAGTGTATTAATCAATTATTTATATAAATTGGTGTTCCGTGTATGACAATACGGACTGATGAAAGTCGTTTTAGAAATTTTGGAGTCTTTAACAAGCACAATTATCACCAATGGGCCACAGAAAATCCGCATGTAACTACGCAAAGAAGATTCCAAACTAAATTTGGATTCAATGTTTGGTGCGGCATAGGTATTACATTTTCTCTTATTATTCTACTCCTATGATCTGCCTATAACCCTTTCCTTAATTATTATTTTTAGATCGCCATTTAATTGGTCCATTCATTTTTCACAACAATTTGACAAGACAGCTTTTTACAGAACAAGAATTGTGGTTCTTACAAGATCGCTGTCCTGCACATAATACTAATAGTGTTAGACGGATATTGCAGGAATATTTTGGTAACCGCATAATTTCAAATAGAGGACCAGTACTGTGGCCTCCCCGCTCGCCTAATATAACTCCTCCTAATTTTTATTTGTGTGGTACGGTAAAAAATGAAGTGTATGATTTTAAAAGCCCTAAAACTATTGATATTTTGTAAGACAGAGTTAGGGACGTTTTCGGCATAATAAATGCCAAACTCTCAGAAGATTAAGCAGCTCAGTTAGGCGTAGATGCCAAAAATGTATTCAGCTAAATGGAGGTCATACTGAACAGTTTTATTAAATCTTCTTACTTCTTTACCACTCGTTCTTAGTAAATATCACAAATATACTCATAATATATAATTAACCTATATCTTGGACACAAGAATGAAATAAAATATTCCTTCTGAATATAAAGATTCCGTTTCTTGGTTACTATGAGACCCAAGCTAATTGTTATATGAACTAAAGTATGATAAGTCGAAAAGTAAGACCATTTTTGTATATATGGGCCTTGATTTTGGTTACTATTAGCCCCTTACTTTTTCTCAGCATATGAAAAACCATTTTGTTTGGTTAGGAAATACATTTTTATTTATTTATATATTCTGTAGGCATGTATCTTAACATATTTAATTTATCACCACCACATTTTTTCACTCAAAGATTAAGACAAATGAATCGGTTATTTCTTAAACACCCTAAGTGAATTCTAATCAAATGTATTTAATTAAAGCTAGAACTATGTGGAATATTTCAATATTCATATGAAGAGTAAAATTTATTTCCCCAGAAAAAATACTACTTGAAATCTCATATTCAATCACAAAATGTATGGAGCGCTAACGGTGCAAGTTATAAACGTAAACTACGATCGGAGATTTTATGCTTTTTAACTTTGGTCTCTTGATCCTTTGATCCTTTTGCAAAAACTTCAGCTTTTAACAATCAATGTCCGCGGGACGGATTTTCTGACCGAATGGAAGCAGGCTATAACATCAATATTCACCAAAAAGAGTTCATGTCGTTACCTAGGCATCAAACAACCCTATTTAAAATACAGTATACTGAAAAGTTCGTATTGTAAGGGAATTTTTTATTAATATTTAATAATAATGTTAAACTTCTACATGATGTAAATAAAGGAAAAACCCTAGATCTGTTAGAAATTCTAGAAATTAAAAAAGCCCAAGAAATAATAAACAAGTCACCAGTGGCGGTCGGTCCATGGAAGCAAGAGAAGCAGTGCTTCCCCTGGGATTATTAAAAAAACACATAATTAGAACCTAATTATTATTTATCACATATATTAATCATTAAAATTTACTTTTACCCAATTTCAATAGACACGGCCCTGCTTTTCAGCAGCTGAGATAATGTTGCATGATAAAACCGTAACGATGACGCACTCGATTAATCGAGCCAACACGAACTCGCGCGACTTCGATATATGTAAGCTGAGACAACTCTCTGATGTAGGTAACTTGTTGAAATGCGTCTAATCCCCACTTCATAATCTTGATATCTGAGCTGCATAGCATCGTAATACGTTTTATTTTATAGATTTTAATATCGATTTGAATATTATACTTAGTATTAATCTTCCTAGTATTATTCTCAGCTTTTGTGCTATATTTGTAAAAACTTTTTTGATGTTTCTAAACCTGTGGTGCGGCGACAAGTGATTTTTAAAACGTTGAATATTAGTGCGCGTGTAAGCAGATTTAGAATTACTTATTAAATTTGGAAGCTGTTCCTAGCACTGTGGAAAATATTATTTGCGTTTGTGTGGTGTGCAATTTGTTGAAAAGGGGATTTTCAAGATATTCGTTTCAAGATAAACTGGATATTATTAGAAACGGGAAACCAACACCTGATTTAAAACTCTTAAAAACGAAAGTTAAATCATGCTATAGGTACTTTAATATTGAAGTGTACAGTGCTAATCAGTGGTTAACGGGTTGTGAAAATTTGTGTAAATTATTTTGTTGACCATGTGTACTGTTCACAAATGAAAAAGGTGTTTGGAATAAAAATGGCTTTTCAGATTTAAACAACATTCACAAAGTGATAAAAAAGGCATGGTAAGTGTGAAACTCATTTGCGAGCGGTGCTAAAAGAATAAACATTTGGAAAATCACGAATTGAGCATTCATTAGATCAGCAGTTGAAAGAAAGTGTTAAAAAAGACTTATTGACATTGTTTGTTTTCTCGGCGAAAATGAACTTAGTTTTAGAGGTCATACTGAATCTCGGAGCGTGTTTAAATAGGGGCAATTTTATCAATTTAGTTGATTTATTAGCAAAATACGATACAATTTTAAGTAACCATCTGGAACACTCCACGATATTTCGCGGTACATCAAATCATATTCAAAATGATTTGCTTCAGTCGATAAGCAATATTGTTTTAGAAAAGATCAAGCAAGAAATAAAAAAGCTCCTTTTGTTGCAGTTATGTTAGATGAAGCAACGAATATTAGTCAGTTGTCAATCGTAGCTACATAAATCCAAATGGGAAAGTCCACGAGCGCATTTTAGGATTTTTAGACGTAACAACGCCATGAACGGCCGCGGCTTTATATACTATAGTTTGTCAGATAGTCGATGATCTACAGTGTGGTACTAAACTTATCGCCCAAAGTTATGATGGGGCCGCTAGGCTGGTCAATTGGGGGGCCTGCAGGCCAAAGTAAAAGAGACTTTTCAGAATGCAATATTTGTACATTGTTTTGCGCATCGATTAAATTTAGTTCTAACTCAATCTGCAGCGTGTCTTAAAGAGTGCAAAATATTTTTTTTCAAGTATTAGTGGAATGGCTGCCTTTTTTTCAAAATCATCAAAACGGACACGAGAATAAAAACTTTTTCAAAAAATTCAACCAGTGAAGAGCGGCTTTCAAAATTGTCCCTGTTGACAATAGAAAGTGACTTTGTGAAGGAGATCTCCCAAAATTCAAACTTTTACGACGAAGTTATTTCCGACATCGCAAAAAAGGAGAGGCGGATTAAACTACATTGTAAATAGGTAGGTATGTGCATGTTAACTACTTAACTAGCTGGCTCAATTTATAGTTGGCTAGAGAGTGCACGATGGCTAGTGTGACTGAACAAACTCTCTATTTCGCTGCGGGTTCAATCCTCGCCACCGGCGCTGGCAATGTCGGTGGATATGGTTGTGTGTCTGCGTTTTTTTCATAAGTGTAACCCTCGCTCGTGCAGCTTCGGCTTTGGAATCGGGGGTTGTCTAATTTTTGTGGTGTTTTTATGTTTTATGTTTGCGGTCCTACAAGTGTACTTTTTTTCTAGTATCATAACTTTGCAGCTTTCGACATTTGCTTTAAAATGAGTATACGGAAGCCACGCCCATTTTCTTAAAATAATTTTTGCCTCGCTTCGCTCGGGGCCTCGCGCTACCCATCACACTATATCACAAACTGCTTCCCCTGTATCAAAACTCACCGCACGCCCCTGCAAGTCACAAATACTCAAATTGAATTTGTAAATACAACCATAATAAATACCGTAATAAATTTTCAATTTGGACAATATTCTGCAGTATAAACAGATGAACTGTATTCCTTTATTTTAGTTTAGTTTTCAGACTCTGATAATAATCGTGAGACCAAAACATATGTCAGATAAATCTGAATAAATTTCAGAAACTAAAACCATGCTTATCTTCATTAATATTATTTTATTTAAATATGTTTCAGCAAGAATCAACCGCTGAATCCATTCAACTAATTTTTTTATTGTTTAATTTGCAAAATAACTCATTGTGGGCATTACAAGTTGTCACGTGATTTCCGAGTGTAACGAAATTAAACACTATTCAATAATTTACTGAAAATGGCATTATTTCTTCAAATTTGGAAAAACGTCATTGAGAAAAGATATTTTTAGACAAATTTTAGACCCACGTTTAAATTTACAGCACAAAATTCGACCAATGCTGTTTAAAAAACTCGTATGAAACATTAATTCAAATTGTACTTAAAAAATAGTTTTTATCTTTATCTGTCGAAAGTTTCTACTATTATCAATATTTTTCTTCTTATTTAGTTATATTCTATATGTTTCTCTTATTTGGTGCAATATGAAGAACATGATAATATGACACATACCTTTTAATGCATTCTTTAGAATATATTTAACTAAAACTAATTATTTATATTGTACCAGCAAGTTAATTAACTTTATTTATTATTATAATACTTTATTAATCATTTCAAGACAATTGTTAAAAAAAATTATTAATACGTATGCAATTTTATTAAAACTGTGTCTTAAACAAATTTCATTGAAATATGCAGAATCTAGGATGGAAAAAAATAATAATAAAAATTGTATTACTTACGATAAACAATATGTGTCCTATTTAGTTTTCAATGACATACAAGCGAAGAACTCTTATGCAAATAAAGAAATTCTAGTTTAGTTAAAGAGAACGAAACTTACTGAATATTTTTTAAGCTTGATGTCGCTTACTACATTTGTGCTTGTTGAGAAATTCTCCCACCCAGTTTCTCATTTTTATGTTATTGCTGAAGGTGAGGTAAAAATTGTAATAAATGTAACAATAAACTAAAATAATTACATTTTCTAAGAATAGTGAATTATTTTAAAAATTGCGCATAAATATAATATGTTTGATAACAATAAATAATAATTATAGTAATAATATTTTCATTTACCATTAATCTGCTGCAAAATATTACTTTTGATTCCGAAAAGTTATAATTGTTAGGTAATGAAACTATAAAATGGTATTAAACTATACCGGGTGGCCACGAGTCAATGTACGCCCCCAATATTTTGGTTGTTTTTGAATTTAAAAATTTGGTTCTTGGTACACATAAATTAAACAATAATGGGCTACTTTTAGACTAACAGGAATGAAAACATCACTTCCGGTTGAACCGGAAGTGACATCAACTTATTTTTCTTAAATGGAATCACTATATTTTTTTGATGGTTTCTCATTAATCATCAATTTCTAAGTGCAACAGTTTTTTTCAGATTTTAAATATTCCAAAAACATAAGTGAGATACGAACAATTTTTTAATTTTTTCAAAATGACCGCGTCAGATGAATGCGATGTAAGAAAATTACTAAATAGGCTATGGAAATTATTAGTAAGGTTGTAGACTTGTCTGTAAAGAATAAAACAGTTGTTTGAATTACTGATAGGTACCAGTATTTTTAGGTTTTTTTTTCAAAACACGGAATTTAATTTTCATTTTCATTTCCGTAGGGGTCCTATGGAAATTTTTTTAATGGAACTGTGCTATTTTTTTTATTAATCAGAAATAATGATTCCTAAACTATAATTTTTTCGCCATTAATCATTTCTTAACGATATCCTTCGTAATAATAAAAGTATTTTTAAAAGGTAAACACAAATTAAACACGAAATAATTTTAATAAAACGTTACAACCATGAAAAAAAGAATAACAAAACTATTTAAAACCTAAATTATAATAAACTATTATAAAAATTATTCAAATGTTCACCGTTTTGATTAATACACAGAGTAGCGCGACTTATTATTGCACGTCTAACATTCTGTAATTGTTGAGGTGTTATTTGTGCAATTTCGTGTCGAACTCTTTCTTCCAAATCTTGCCTTGTGGTTGAAGCAGTCATGTAGACTCTATTTTTCAAATGCGTCCAAATAAAAAAATCGAGTGGGGTTAAGTCAGGCGACCTTGCAGGTCATCTGACTGGACCATGGGTCCTAATCCAATGATCTGGAAACAACTGATTTAAGTAATCCCTAACGATAATAGCATTGTGTGGTCCAGCCCCGTCTTGTTGGAAGTAAACCTCGTCAATATTGGTATTGGGAATTTGATTAATCTGTGGAACTATTATATTTTGGAGAAATTCTAGATATCTTGGTCCAGTTAGAGTTCCGTCAAAAATTATTGGACCTATGATATGGTCGCCCAGTACGCCTAACCAAACATTGAAGCCAATCCGCTCCTGAAACCGCCCCTGTCTCATAATGTGAGGATTTTCTTTGCCAAATATCGAGTGTTGTTTCGATTATATAACCCAAGGTTTGTAAATCTCGATTCATCAGTGAACAAAATTTTGATAAAATTCTCATTTCTTAATTGGCGTAACTGTAACCAATTACAAGCTGTTATTCTTCGTTGATAATCATTCTCATACAAAAATTGATGCAATTGATATTTATAAGAACGATAGCCGTGTTTCTTTAAAATTTTCCTGGCTGATTCTTTGGAAACTGGTAATTCATGTTCAATTTGTCTTACCGAAATGGTTGGGTCAAAATGCACTAAAGCTAATACATTAATTTCCGTTTCTTCATCCACAATAAATCTTTCTTCAATTTCTATATCAGGTTCAGTTCTAAATTGATGCTCCAACCGGGCGAAATAGTTTCTCCAGGGTTGTCTTCTTTCTGGATATCTCTCCATACAGAGTTTGTGCTCTAGTTGCATTAGGTTGAGTCTCTCCATAAATAATCAACATGTCAACTTTTTCATCTCTTGAATATTTTTTTAGCCATTTTATATTAATTTTCTTGTTTATAACAAATTTAATACACTTGCTTCAGAAAATTAGTGAGTAAGTCAAGAATAATTCAATTGTTGCGAATGTCTGTCATTTTCATGGCTATCCACAATTTTAGATTTAAATGTAGATAGGTACCTTATTAAAATGATTTGTTGGCGCTTACCTTTTAAAAACACTTTTATTATTACGAAGGATATCGTTAAGAAATGATTAATGGCGAAAAAATTATTGTTTATGAATCATTATTTCTGATTAATAAAAAAGATAGCACAGTTCCATTAAAAATTTTTCCATAGGACCCTTACGGAAATGAAAATGAAAATTAAATTCCGTTTTTTGAGAAAAAACCTAAACAACTATTTTCTTCTTTACAGACAAGTCTACAACCTTACTAATAATTTCCATAGCCTACTTAGTAATTTTCCTATATCGCATTCATCTGACGCGGCCATTTTGAAGAAATTAAAAAATTGTTCGTATCTCACTTATTTTTTGGAATTTTTAAAATCTAAAAAACTGTTGCACTTAGAAATGTATGCTTAATGAGAAACCATCAAAAAAATATAGTCATTCCATTTAAGAAAAAAAAGTTGATGTCACTTCTGGTTCAACCGGAAGTGATATTTTCATTCCTGTTACTCTAAAAGTAGCCCATTATTTTCTAATTTATGTGTACCAAAAACCAAATTTTTAAATTCAAAAACAACCAAAATATTGGGGGCGTACATTGACTCGTGGCCACTAGGTATATTGATATTGGTTCTATACCGGGTTACTTTACTAGTATATGCGTAAGTTACAGTTGCGTGAGGAGTCATTGAACTGTATTCTCTGAATACTCGCACCAGCCACCTCGACATCCGTCTAAGCAACCACCCGCCAGGGGCAGAGTCCCTAACACTCGGCCATCCTGATAACGGTTGGTCCTCGAACGCAATAGCACACCCAGCCTGAAAGAAATGTTATTTTACGTATATGAATTTTAGCAGGAAATTGTTCTAACGGTTGTACACGGATTCAGCATGTGGAGTCTTCCACCATTGGAACGTATTATGAGGAAGAAAAAATATCAGGAGTGTGTAGTGTGGCTCAGCATATGGAGCTACCACTCCAGATTGGATTTGTAACAAGCAAGAAACTTATTGAAATACATTTTCAGCAATGTGTAGTTTATATCCTAGCAATGTAGAGATTACTACTCTGAGTACTGTAAGAAACAACAGTCTAATTGAAATACCTTTTCAGCTGCGTGTATTTGAATATCCCAGCAATGTGGAGGTTACCACTCTGAAAAGTACTTAAAAGTTAGTGGATACGAAATATAATAATCATTGTTCAAGCGGTATGTATAATAACTTGCGAGGAGCGTGGAGCATACCACTCTTGAATGGTTAGTTAGTACTTACATTGAAATTCTACTGGTGAAAACATTCGAACCTTTTGATGTTTTCAAAAGTGACCATAGCCTCGTAAGGAATTCGTGACCTTGTCGAGTGAATATCCTCCTTTATCCTAGTCACTGGTCATTTGATAAAATATCTAAAATTTTAAATGGTTCCTTGAATTTGGCAAGAATTTTACACTATTGTTGTTGTTAGCAGGGAAACTGAAAATTCTTATTAGGTCTAGGTCTCCGATCTTGAAGCATGCACCAATACGTCTTTTATTATTGGAAGTATTCATTCTGTTTCATACGGTTTTCTTTTAACCTCTCAACAGCTTCTGCACGGATTTTTGTAACGTCAAGAATTTCATCATTAACACACTTGTCGTTATCCATTCGAAGCTTCGAACTGAATATCAATTCTGCTGGAATTTGCTTGGTCGTTTTATTAATTGTACTGTTTATCCCTTGTTGAAGAGCATTCAAGTTACTGTCCCAGTTGTCTGAATTGGTAGTAGAGCTCATAGTAGCTAACGCATCTAGTACTGTGCGATTTGCTTTAAGTTACTGTCCCAGTTGTTTGAATCGGTATTAGAGTCCATAGTAGCTAACGCATCTAGTACTGTGCGATTTGCTCTCTCCACTTGTCTATTTTCACGTGTCATACCAATAGCTATTGTAAAGAAACGAATCCCCTTTTCATCGCAAAAACTTGTGAATTCTTTGGAAGTAAAGGCTTTTCCTGCGGTAGTAATTATTCTGCACGGGTTACCAAAAATAGTGAATATGTCTTTAATACATCAATTGCACTTGAGGTTTTGGTATCAGGTACAGCTTTTGGAAAAATGAATTTAGAGAATGCATCAACAATCACAAATAGATAGAAATTTCCATTTTTGGTTTTTATGAGAGGTCCCAGATAGTCTAGATGCAATGTATGAAAGGGAGTTGCATATTTTGGAATTGAATGTAGCATCCCAGGTTTCTTTCCACTAGTTAATTTATGGTACAGACATGGCAAGCAAGCATTTATATATTTTTTTTACAAAATTTTTCATTTCAATTCTTTGTAAGGTCTTCTCCAGAGCAAAATGTCCAACGTCATCCTTTTCACTACTTGCCAGTGCAATTTTTTTGGTACCACCCATCTTCTGTAAATATTGATTAGACGTTACACTCTGTTGCCTCGTAAGTCATAATCGTTAAAAATTGCCTTGTTATTGTCTACATCTCCTGATAGTAGAAAATTTCTTATTTCTACAATTTTTTTATCTGAATCTTGAGCACGAACTAGCCAGTCATCCTCGGAAATTAAATTAACTTCAAAATTCTCACTTTCACAGAACTCTATTACATTGTTTTGATAAAGCATTTTTGACAGCATTACAGTCGGTTACAACAGTAAAATCTGTTCCCATTAAATAATACCGATATTGATCTAAAGTAAAAACAACTACCATGAGTTCTAATTCAAAGGAACGATAGTTTTTCTGTTCATTTGTAGTTGTTTTGCTGTAGTAAGCAATCGGTTTTTCGCCTATATCTGTAATTTGATTAACTATTCTGCCAAAACTATCACTGCTAGCATCTGTATAAACAATTATCTCTAGCTTATGGTCATATATGGAAAGAATAGGACTTGTGGTGATGACATTTTTGAGGAACTTTACAATTTCAGAATGTTTTTCGGTCCATTTCCCTTTGGCGTCCTTCGTAAACAAGCTAGTTAAAGTTGATGTCTGCAAAATTGGGAATAAATTTACGGAAATATCCGACTAATCCTAGGAATTGTCGTAACTGATGGACATTTTTCGGACTTGGAAATTTTTTTACTGCACTTGTCTTTAACTCATTGGGAGATACTTTATTGTGTGAAATTTCATAACCTAGGTAAGTAATTTCAGTTTCCAGAAAGAAACATTGTGAACTTTTTATTGTCAGCCCATATTCTAGAAAGAACATGACGAAGCATTATAAGTCCATCTTCAATAGTTTCAGATAGAATCAAAATGTCATCTAAATAAGTGATAACGTTATATTGACAAAGAGGTCAAAAATGTCTGCCATCATTCGTTGAACGACGGATGGGGCATTAGTTAAACCAAATAATGTTCGAAGAAACTTGTAATTTATTGATTATTGAATTGTACACCAGATTACTTTACAAGGATATGCGTAAGTTACAGTTGCATGCGGAGTCACTGAATTGTATTCTCTGATTTCTGAATACCCGCGCCAGCCTCCTCGACATCCGTCTAAGCAACCACCCGCCAGGGCCGAAGTCCCTAACATAATTTAGGTAGAAATACTTCCTACAAAGAAAAATCTTCATTTATTTTTTCAAAAATTAGATATTCATTTGCAAATTAGTTAATACGGGTATCACATTTTTATTCATTTGATAATAAATTCCTGACAAAAATGTAATTTTGCCAGGATGTTTTAAAATCAAGATCCCTGTACTATGTTGTAACTACGATTTTCATATATATTTTACATTTAATCCCAAAAATGACTGCAAGGCAAATTATCTCTAAAAAATTATCGGCAGACCAAATGTAGAAGACGGTCATTCTAGGTTCTATGCGCCTGCTTGGAGCACATGATTAACCCTGCGGGATGCTACACCAGTGAAGTTCGGAGGCCACAAGGAGACTGTCCAGCGTTGGGTTAAACAAAAAATTATAATAATAATACTAATAATGGCCCGATTACTTGCTTTAACTCCCGCTACAAAACATTTTCACATATCTTTATATCAGGAAGCTGAGGTCTATTGATCCGGTCTTCCAGCAGATACACGAACAGCGTGGTGCTAAGAAAGACATAGTAGGTTGTACTCACACCCTGCTGATAACGTACTTTCAATTTTGCCTACAGACACACAAACTTAATTGACAGTTTTGGCGTAGCCGCTGCGGTGTTTAGAAATTGTCTTTAAATGACGATGAATTGCCTGTAGTTGCAGTGGCGTGCGCATATGTAATTAAAGAAGAAATAAGGAGAGTGAAAAAGCGTCGTCTCATGTGGTCTAATGGATGAAGATGCCTATTTAGAACTGTTATATCTAGTTACACCATTAATAGAACATCAAAACACAGTCATGAGAACTGCAATATCTGCACACGAACAGTTACCGCAACATTTTTAGCGACTGGACGAAATTACGAAGTCAAATAATCCCTGAAACATGTGAGGCTATATATCAATCACTACAGAAAAAATACATGTAGGTAAGAAGAACAAATATATTTATATTTTCTTGCATTAAACAAAAAAATTCTCTAAAAAGAGTAAATATGACATGCTTAATATTTAAAATATTATTTCTACAAAAACATAAATTAAGCGTCGTATTTAGACATCGTTTAAGGGATTGTAAGACGCACAATAGGTAGAAGCCAAATTATTAGAGAAATATGTGTCGAAATTATGTAATTGATATTTATTTGATGATAGGTCGCGGTTACCAAAATTTGTATGTGGACTTGTTGCCGGCTGTTGAATATTTCCCGACATAATTTGTGTGTTGGTTGATTTGTTCTAGCTCTGCTCGAAATATATCATTAATTTTTCTGTATATGTTTTAGTTTCCTTTGGTAATCGTCGCAGTTTAAGAGCAATATTTTTTTCAATAATACTAAACTCATCTTCGGGGTTCTTGAGTTTTTCATCCACAATATTTAGTATTTGATCTGCTTTATCTACACATTGAGAGAGAATTTTTTCTTTTCCTAGGTCTTTTATTTTTTAACATTGAAAGTGTGGCTCGCTCACTACTTAATAATAACGAATCTTGGGTGCCATCACTCAGCTTCACTGTACCAGAATACAATAAACACCAAAATAATTATTCTTTTTTGCCATATTTACATAATAATTTATTACTTTTTATTATTTACATAGTGCTAACTAAATATAACAAAAAATGCTCGTGTATGATCTGTTTTTCGATTATAAAACAGTTTGATTAATAAATATTTAAGGAAAGCTATACACATTGGCAACACCATAATTTCTACTGTCTGAGTTCTAAAGTTACTTTTGGTCCATCTTGTAGCCGGAGAACGATACTGGCTTTTAATTTAATCTCCTCAACTGTTTTGTAATCTGTAAAAATTTTATATTTTCTTATCACCATCGATAAAATAGTTTTCATGCTCATCATGGCATATCGACTACCTGAAAAAAAAAAAATCTTTATAATATGTAAAATGTAATACGATACTCATTAGCTTAAAGTCACCACCTACTGAGATGCTCTCTTTCTGGCACTTTTTAGATAGATAGATAGATAGATAGTTTATTCATGTTATTACACAATAGTGTTTACACATTACATCAATTTAAAGAAAATTTGTAAAATACTGTCATATTTAAATATATGTACCTGCACGCATACAATACCTATATAATAATGAAATTATTATCGTAAAACAAACATTTAGTGTAAGAATAAATTAAAATAAGATAAAATAAAATAAAAATAAAGTAGCATCTTTATCGTCAATTACAAGAAATTACAATAGCAAAACGATTTAAGAAAGATTGAAGGAATAATTGTAAAAACATTCAGGCATTTCTAATTTTTGTGAGAAAGAAATTAAAATATTCGTCAAATGAATAAAAACGTTTATTTATTAAAATATCTTTTACTTGATTTTTAAAGTGTTTCAAACTTAGCGTATCACCACATTTGGGTTCATTTGGCAAGGCGTTGTAAAATTTTCTTGATAGGTATTTGTACGAATTTTGAGTTCTTGTGAGCCTTGCTTTTGGTAACCTAATGTTTTCTTTTCCTCTGGTGTTATAATCGTGGTGAGTTTCATTTCTAAGTGTGTTATTAAGTGTGGTTTCGTTTCTGATATAGATTAAACATTCATATATGAAACATGACGGAAGAGTTAAAATTCTGAATTTTTTGAATAACGGTTTGCAATGTTCAATGAGGCCTACTCCTGCCATTATTCGTATGACTTTTTTTTGCAAAATAAATATCTTAGACGTGTGGCATGATGCACCCCATACTATTAATACGAATGTATATATCGTACCTAGTCAATACGATTATGCAGAATTTTTTTTTCTTCTAGGAAAAAACTACCTTACCTATGCAGTTTCGAGAACCATAGGAAAATGGTATGAATGTACAAGGATGACGTTTTGCTATTTCTTCCGGAAGAAATCTGTCCGGATCGAATTTCAGTGGATCAGGCCAATACTTCGGGTTTCTATGAACGTGAATGGGGCTAAAATAGGCAGATGAACCCTTTGGTAGAACTGCTTCTCCTAAAAATACACACTTTTATTCGATATTAGTATTTTCTTCCGTAAAAGTTTTGAAATTAAATCAGACATTAGTTAGAATTTCATACTGTCACAGTTTTACCACAGGTAAAATATGTTTCTCTTCAAACAACTACTTTCCGGCTTCCACTGTGGATACTGAATTATAAAATAAGTAAAAGTAAAACTGCAAACCGAACGTACTATTTTCATTTACTGAACTATTTGATATGTATGAAACAATTCCAGAAAGGCAGGAATACGTAAGAATTTGTTACAAAATCCTAAATATAATATACGGCATACACTTAACAAAAGTGTACTGAGAATACGGCGGCCAACGGCTTAGTAAGAAAAAAGCGGCCTACACCCCACCTTTCCACTTTACGCTTGGGTATACTTATATATATATATATATATATATATATATATATATATATATATATATATATATATATATATATATATATATATATATATATACAGGGTGAGTCTTAAGTGCGTAGTTATATTTAAACCACCGATTCTTGACATCTGTAGAAACCCACTGACACATTTTTTTTCTCTTAATTCCCACGTAAAATTGAGTTATCGACTTTCAAAAAAATAAGATGAAATTGTTTTGGAACTGCTGATTACTAGAAACATTCCTCATTTTATCTGAAATAGTGCATTGACCTTTAGCAGTGTTGCCGCATTTCATATACAATTTAAATAATTACCTACTTATCCGATTAAGTGCTCCATTTGAAATAATTTTTTAAACATTTTAAAATACCTTTTAATATAAGAAATGTACAAGTTTGCCTTTTTCTTGCATCAATTAAACTTTCAAGTGTTTCGTAAACTAAAACCAAATTTTCCGATAAACAGTAAACATAAAATGCTACTGACAATTTTGATTTCGTTTTTTCAAAGTTTATAAAAAGAATTATTATTTTTTTAACAAGTAGTAGTTACTTACCCTGCGATTATAATAATTTGAAGTAATCCTGTAATTTATTAATAAATAAATCGTTTTCTAAGTCATATGTTCGGCTGGTTCATTGACCTGATATGTAGGTCAATGGGCGAGTTACACTAACCTATCTTTTAGGTACATTACATTACCAACCAATTTATGATTCAAATTACAGACATCAAGCATATTCCTATGAATTAAGATGGAAAATCTAGTTCAAATCAGTAACTAAAAGTCACTAAATAAAAACAACTACGTAACTTTATTTGTAAACAAAATCCAAGCTTTGACGAGAACTATTCTAATAACAAAAAGCACTTTTAGGTACTGTTAAAATATCGCAAAACTGAAATAAAAACAAGCACAAAGAGAACAACACGCACTTAAATCGAAACTAAACTTATTCTCGATTTACCTAACACTTAATGTCAATGACGCTAAAGACGTTTACGTAAATTCACTCTGAACGATTTCCAATTATTATTTTCTCTATTGCTATAAGAATAACAAAGACAGCGAGAGTGAGTTGGCCTCTCCAGGTATATTTTCGTAAACCACTATGACCGATAAAGAAACAACAATTTGCTTGTTTACATATCAACATAGATTTATGAAAGGGGGAGATAGAACATAATTCACGGCGCACGCTGCCAATTCCCCCACTGCTGGCACCCACCAATCACAGGCAGTGTGTCGGTATCTTCGACAGTTCGATCGCATCCATATTGTATTCCGATGTTCGTTGTGGAAGTGAGGTTTTGATTCAGTGACTATTTTTAACACGCTTTTATTATTAGCTTCACCTGTATGTTTGCTTGTTTGTTTGTTTGTTTGCTTGTTTGTTTGTAACCGACTCTTTGGACTCGATTTTGACCCACTTTAAACGGACAGATTTAATTGAAACTTTGTACACTTACGAAGAACCGGTAACAATACAATAATTTGATAAGTTTATATCATTATCCTGATCAGGATCGCCAATCCTTTCCTCACGTATCCCTGCGTGAAAGCAAAGGCTTAATATGTGAGTAGATTCAGTAATTGTTAATTAGCTCGGTGGTCGAGTGGGTTAAGGCAGTCGACGCGAAACGACTGACTCCTCCGGCGTGAGTTCGAACCTCACGGCTGAAATAAAAAAAATATTTTTTTTTTTCAGAAATATCTGTTGGATCGTAATATGTTATAATATCAGCATCAATAAGCAATATAAATATAGTTTAAAACAACTAAAAAACACGCTTTCATAGCACATCAAACTAAAAAGTTAAAAATAAATATAGTTTAAAAAAACTAAAAAACACGCTTTTAAAGCACATCAAACTAAAAAGTGAAAAATAATTATTAATATAAACTGAAAACAATAATGAACAAAAATACTAGTATTATTGTGAAAAAAGCGTGGGGTGCTTTGTGCAATATTTTTCGTATATCGAGCACCCCACGCTTTTTTTCACAATAATACTAGTATTTTTCGTTCATTATTGTTTTCAGTTTATATTAATAATTATTTTTCACTTTTAGT
>JANEYF010002244.1:0-70387 GCA_029963845.1 Rhamnusium bicolor | reverse complement strand
ATGATGGTTAAATCTACTACGTACATACCTGTTTGCAATATTTTGGGTTATGTTTAAACATAAATTAAGAATTGTTTTATTAATAGTAATAATAATAATAAATGTCTTTATTTCCCATTAAATTAAATACAAAAACAATAATTACGAAAGCAGGTAAAGTTCATTAAAAATTGATTTTCAACTTATACCATGACTTAAACATATATGTATAAAGAACAAAAATAATAATATAGCAAAGTCGGTGTGCTAATATGGAAAATTAAACGGAAAGCTTCTTCTTGAAATTAACTAATGTATAAAGGTTAATTCCATTACTATTAATAATATCATTAACTTTAACTATTCCGGAACATCATAATAGGTACTTTCCTTTTACCACCAGTCTCAACTAACCTAAGTTGTTTTACGGTTATGGAGACTGTATCAATTATTATTTTATTTACGCAGCGTAAACGTAAAACAACTTCGGTTAGCTAAGATTGGTGATAAAAGGAAAACAACTAATACAAGGCAGTTAAGTATATTTGAACATAATATGACGACACTACAGCTAATTGAAAATTATAGAATCTACATGTTTTGAGGGTCTGTTAGATCATGCTTTGGTAATAGCCGAAATAATCAACAGAGTTTGAAGGTCAATTTTTTCTCAAAGCATTTTAGCAGTAATGACGATGCCGTTACGTTGGTTGAAGTTTCAGTTTACTAACAAAGACATAGAGTGTTTATAAAAACTTGTTCGAAGATGATCTACGTTAGACTCGAAATTTAAAATTATTCAATCAATCTCATTTTTGTATAAAGGAAAAAGTGTATGTGTATTTTACATGGTTACCTATACTGAAAAATCAATCTGATATTTCGATTTAATTAAAATCTTCCGCAAGACATTGTCCGTATGTCATTGAAAATTTAGCTGTTTCGGAATAAATCAACTAGGAATCTCGACAATTGTTTTGTAACTAAAATGGCAATTTCTGATTATTTTGCATATGTCCAGTGAAGTGATTACTACTTAACAAATATTACAAGGCTCAGATATGCGCGAGGCACTAAAATTTATTGCACCACAATTTACAAAATACTGAACTACAAAATACAACAATTTTCTGAAAGTTACTTTTTGCAAGAGTGTACCGATGTAAACACTAATATAAACGTTATGCAAGGCACGGAGATGATTTGCAAATTCCTAAGCATACCCTAAGTCTCTTCAAAAAAATGCCCAGAATATAATGGACCAAAATCTTATAAATATATCGATAATCTAAAGTTATTATATTGAAAAATACCTCACCGAAAAAAGTTTCTACTTTGCCGATGAATATCTAAATAATTAATTCTTTTGTCTTTGTATCTAGTAATATATAATAGTTAAATTGTAATTAGTTCTTATGTATTTTTACTATTGTTTTTATTTTAAATCTAAATGTTTTGTATACTATTACTATTACAAGTTGAAATTGTCGGAACCAGGACAATAGGTTAAAATAAAACGTTACCTTGCCTACGTTTCGTTTAATATGCTTAAACTTCTTCAGGGCTCAATGGCCACAACAAAATTTTTTTTTTAAAAAACCACGTCTATAAAAAGAAAACCATTTATAAGAACATGCATATAAATGGATTCACAATTATTTAAACAACATTATTAAAGTATAAATTAATAAAACATAAACATTTTAAATTGAAAATAATAGCAACAAAGGGTTCGTTAAATATAAAACATTTTTATTTATATGAACATATTTCAACCGTAAAGCATCAAGTTGAAAAATTTTTTTTTAAAAACTTGTTATTTTTATAACATGATAAAAAACTATAATGATATAAAAATAACAAGTTTTATAAAAAAATTTTTTCAACTTGATACTTTTACGATTGAAATATGTTCATATAAATAAAAATGTTTTATATTTAACGAACCCTTTGTTGCTATTATTTTCAATTTAAAATGATTGTATTTTGTTAATTTATACTTTAATAATGTTGTTTAAACAATTGTGAATCTATTTATGTGCATGTTCTTATAAATGATTTTCTTTTATAAACGTGGTTTTTTAAAAAAAAAATTCTGTTGTGGAATTTTTACATCATTTAGCTATTGAGCCCTGAACAAGTTTAAGCATATTAAACAAAACGTAGGCAAGACACCGTTTTATTGTAACCTATTATCCTGGTTCCGACTATTTCAACCTGTAGAAGATTTTTCAAGGACACAAATTTCACTTTTTAATCAACTATTACTATTGTTTTTACTTTAACTGCAAATGTTTTGTGTACTTAGTTTTAAATGATTTTAATTAGTAGAATATAATTTTGTTCGTGATCATTCGATCCTTCTCTGACGAGTCCCATGCCAAATGTACCCTTTGTATCGGTCCTTTGGAAAATAAATCTATCTATCTATCTATCTATATATGCGAATGACGGTCCCCACTCTAAACAACCCTTGCTCTTTGCGCATGTTTATCTGCTGCCTTGATATGTTTGTTAAGTAGTATGAATTTTATTCTTCAAAAAACCATTTCTTACATACACACTTGAATACGATGCTGATGACACCTTACAAAATATAAACCAATCCATTGTTTATAGATGGATTTTTGTTTAATTATTTAAAAGTAGACAATGAAAGTCGATTAAGTTACTCGAACAGGGTGTTTCAAAAAACATGCGCCAAATTTTAGAGCATGATTTAATTTTTTAATTTTTGAGATTTTTTCAGTTCTAAGCATTTTTAATTTCTTTGAAAATCCTGAATCTTATGAAGTTGTTTAGGATATACGTGTATATGAAGTCTTCGAATTATTTTTCGCCAAAAAATCATGCTTTAAAATTTGGAGGATGTTTCTTGAAATTTGAAATCCATTGTTTGTGTTTTTCAAATTATGTACCTTACATAAAAGTCAAAAATGAAAAAAAAACAGATATTTACATAGAACTGTTGAGGTTTAAGAGAAATGAACAAAATTATTGTATACTTTAGGTAAAAATTCTATGTAAATCTATCTACAGGGTGTTTTTGAAAGGCATGTCAAAATATTAGCAGCAGGTTCTGGGGATGAAAACAGATTGATATATCCACATTTACCTTTATACAAAAATGCACCCATAAGGAGCTACAGCCCTTCAAAGTCGACCCTGTAAAAATAATATTTTGCGATATCTTCTTCCAGTTCTAAAATATTTTTAAAATATGTGGTGTGCTATAATATGTCTAACTGCTATATATTTTAGAAAAATTTAAGCTCCTTAGCTCTACATTAGCATTTTGAATTAGGGGGTAAGACCTCTTCTGCATCTCAAACTTTTTATTGATACGCCATGCTTCATTACATAAAGCGATTTTTTAAATTGCTCTACAAAACAATTGTTGAAAATATTGTGGAATTATTTTTGTAAAGGTATGTTACCTTCCATTATTGCATACCTATCCTGTATTGCAGTATTAAAATACAAATAACTCCAAAACGACGCCGACGGCTCCTTACAAATTTTGTAACAACACCTTTTTTTATGTACCCCCCTGTAACTAACCCAACAAACCATGATATTTAGATACTTTGACAAAATATGTAACATTACGAAATTAATGAATAGTCCAAATTTAAATTTTGCAACTTAAGACATTTTAAATTTATTGACAAATAACAATGTTGTGCTCACCCAATTTCAGGGGTTGTAGCTCCCTTATAAACTAATTTAGACGAGGCAAAAATACAGCTATTTAATCTCCAAGGCTATAACTTAGCTACTTATTTTTAGAAGTAACAATAAACACGGTGGTGTTTCGATTTTTGTAAAATATAATTTAAAATTCAAGCCAATAGATTTAAACTGTTTCTCTAAATTTAATGCTGTTGAAATTTGTTATTTAAGTACGTTAGTTATTAATTTGTATAGATCACCAGCTGGTAACTTTGATTTCTTTTATCATGCTCTTGAGGAGCTTTTACTAAGTATTTTCTTTTATATAAGAAATTAATTCTTTTAGGTGCCTTCAATATTAATTTTAGAGGTAATTCTTCGGCGTTGACAGATTTCGTGTGTTTTAGCAATTCGTTTGGTCTTGAAATCTATATATCAGATTATATGAGAATCACGGAAACACTTCCAACTGCAGTGATAATGTGTGGACTAATATCCAACATGGGGGACATAGCCTTGGGGTCATGGAACCATGTCTCTCAGATCACCTTAGTCAATTTTTTATTATCAATGATCAACAGGCCTCAGATACTTCTGAGGTCGTCTACAGGAGAAAGATTACTAAGAAGGGGATACAGGAAATTCGTTCATTTTTGAAAGATATTAAATGTGATTTTTTTGAGTATCCCAATTCAAATCCAGTTACTAGCCGAATTTCTCATTGGCACATATAAAGCATTAATTAATAAACATTTACCTATTAAAAAGATTCATACAACACCTAGAGCCCTAGTTCAGTGGTTTAATAAAACTCTACATGCCATGAGAGATACTTTGTCGTGTATTAAAACGATTGGTAACTCTACAAGGGATCCGAATGATCTTGCAGTTTACAAAATTCTAAATTGTTATTACAAGCATACTATCGATAACTGTAAACAATTTGCTTATGACGAATTCATTCAAAAGTCAAGTAACATATCACGAGACAGTTGGCGATTAATAAATTTCGAGATAAATAAGACCAACAAAATAAACTCTAAGTCAGATATTTCTCATGCTGATGTTAATCATTTTTTTTGCTACAATAGCTGAAAATTTAATAACCGACTTACCCGAAACGAAACATTTAGCCTCGAATTTTCTAACAGGTATCCCCTCACCTACACATACATTTTTCTTAACTTCTGTCACGACTTTGGAGGTAATAGATGCTATAACATCACTGAAAAACTCCAACTGCCCTGACGCTTATGGTATGAACTCTAAAATTCTAAAGGAAACTATGAATATAACTGGGAACCCCCTAACACTTATTATCAATGCATGTTTTGAGCAGGATATTTTTCCTGATTCCTTTAAAAAAGGCAATTGTACCGCCAATTTTCAAAAAAAGGTGATCCGCTGAGCATGGGCAACTACCGCCTCATTTCAATAGTTCCCATATTGGCTAAGGTTATTGAAATTATATTAAAAGCTCGACTTTATGCTTACTTAGATAAGTATGCAATTCTAAATTGCGGTCAGTTTGGCTTTCGAAGCAAGTGTTCTACAACCCTTGTCGTCCACAGAATAGTGATATAGTCGCTGGCCTTGAGGAAGGTAAGCATGTAGCTCTCACCTTATGCGATCTGTCCAAAGCTTTCGACTGTGTGTCTCTCACTCTATCCTGGTGGACAAGTTAAATCATTATAGAGTAAGAGACTTTCCTCTCAGCTTATTTCAATCTTACTTACAAAATAGAAGCTAGTGTGTGAAACTCAACAATTGTTGTTCTGCGCCTTCGTTTGTTAAACATGGAATGCCTCAGGGCTCCGTCCTAGGCCCACTCCTGTTCATTATGGATGGCAATGGACAGGTAGATGTCATTTATGCGGACTTCTCAAAGGCGTTCGACAGACTTGACCACGGTATTTTACTAAGGAAGCTTTCTACTTTCGGCTTTAACCGAGATTTAGTTTTATTCTGCTCCTCCTACTTAAAATGTAGAAACCAATATGTTCAATATCGCGGACATAAATCTGAAAGTATTGTTTGTACTTCTGGGGTACCCCAAGGGTTATTCTTTATTTTATTTATAAACGACATCGTCCTTGGTCTGAACTGCTATTGTCTATTATACGCGGATGACCTCAAACTGTATCTTGCTGTCAAGGATGAATCTGACTGTTTGCTACTACAAGCTGACTTGGATCTAATAAACGACTGGTGTATTTCAAACCTCCTACCTCTCAACGCTGCCAAATGTAACGCAGTCACCTACACTAGAAAATTCAATCCTGTACAGTATGAATACGCTATAAATCAAGTACATTTAAATAAACCAGAGGTATTTAAAGATCTAGGCATAACTTTTGATAATAGGCTGACCTTTAACCAGCACATCAATATCATTGTATCATCAGCTTACAAAACCCTGGGCTTTATCATTAGAAACTCCGGTGAGCTTAACAACATCGAGACATTAAAAATTCTATTTACGTCTTTTGTGCGTTCTAAACTTGAGTACGGCTCTGTCGTATGGAATCCTAATTACGCCGTACATAGTAAAGCTATCGAACAAATTCATAGAAGATTTTTAAAATTTATGGCATATAAGGAGGACAAAACTTATCCACCAATAGGGTTTCCGCATGACAAGCTGCTAGAGAGGTTCAATGTTGATGAACTAGTCAGAAGGCGGTTTCTTCACTCTGCTATGTTTTTTGTATAAACTTGTCAATAATAAAATAAAATGTCCTGAACTGTTGGCAAAAGTTAATGCGCTCGTTCATATGCCATTGGTGCAAACAAGATTAACTAATCTTTTTTATTTACCCACACCAAGAACAAATATATTAGAATTCTCACCGGTGTATGTTATGTGTCATAACTGGCATGATATTCAGGACAAAATTAACCTTTTTAATTGCAGTGTTACAGATACTTATAAGAGCTGCAGTGTTACAGATATAAGAGCTCCTATAACAATTAATTTAACTCATTATATGTACTTGTAATTAATTATTTCAATACCTATGTGCGTTATACTCATTGAAAATTAGTTATATTGTGTATTTTGTAATGTTATGCATTTGTTATTGTGTATTTTTCCTACCCTGTAATTGGAACATGTTCTGTTGGGTAGTGTATAATAAATAAATAAATAAATAAATAAATAAATAAATTATATACGTTAACCATATATTTCATTTTATGTTGGCCAATATATGTATCACCTATGCATACGATACATGTCTTCTAGTTTCTGATTCCAATATTGAAAACTTACATCAGATTTCAGACCAAACTACTTAACTGGCTGAAAAATGGTTTACCTCTAATAATTTGAGTATAAATGACGAAAAAACCCAAAAACTAATATTTTCCACCAATAGGAACTTGGTAAAGGGTAATACTGTAAAACTATTTGGTGTTGTCTTGGATGACAGACTAAATTGGTCCTGTCAACTAAGCTATAAATTATCAAGTACCATTTTCTTGATTCGTAATATGAGAAAATACGGCAATCTAAGTGCGTTATTATGGGAACATACAGTGGCAACCATTTGGCAACTCTGTAAATTATTCTTGTGGTAGTAAGACCCAAGAAGGAGAATGAAATGACAATCAGTTACTGCAACTTTGGAGTCTAAAAAATTAAACAGTTCACCATAATGTATTTATATCGTATTAAGCTTGTTCTGAAATAAAGCGACATATAACTAGTTATTCAAGTATAATTTGGCTATATGTATATATATTGCCCACCTTCGATCATTTATGGTCGAATTTGTCTACAATATATTCGTAACAAAAAGGGTTATTTGTAAAATCGTTAAAAATACCAACGTTGTGAAAAGATTGAGATATAAATGTATTATGAGACCCTAATGGATACATGCAATTATAATGAAGTACTAGGTATATGAGGTTATTATCTGTTAATATTTCATAAAGGTTAATTCGACGAGGCGTATGTAAAGTATTCATGTAATTCATGCTGTGAACGATTTAAAAAATTGACGAATTTATTTGACTTTTTTTATTTACATAACGGCGAGATTACATTTATTTGAGTTATATACAAAATGACCTTGTTAGTCTACTTGAGCGAAGTTAAGAAGCTTATTGGAACAGAACCCGAAGTTAAATTAGTTTACACAAGAGGCCATATAAGATATAATAATTATCATTAGCACACAAAAAAAGATGAGAGACCATCATGGTCATAATTTTCTTTTGGGCCTTCAACTTTTTTAAATCCGACCATTTGTTATTTTTTCTAAAGATTAAGGGGAACTGTTGTATCTTTAACGCAACGTTTAATCTATTACTTCCTAAATCGAAAAATTATGAGTAATAGTTCCCAAAATTTGATGTGTTGATCGCTATATTATTAAAAAAATGGAAAAATATGGTGTTAGAAGTGTGACATACAGATGGTTTGCATTATATTTATCAGATCGTTATCAGCGAGTATCTGTTAAGGCGGCAGTATCAAACTTAAAAGTTTATCAGATCGTTATCAGCGAGTATCTGTTAATGAGGCAGTATCAGGCTTAAAAGTTGTTTGTACAGGAGTTCCACAAGGCTCTGTTTTGAGACCAACCCTATTTTTGTTATATATTAACGATATATTCAAGTACTTAGAACATTGTTTAAATATCGTGGCATGCAGATGATACTAATACGTTAATAACATGTAATAATCTTAAGGATGCCGAAACCTGTGCCATAAATATTTTCAACAAACTAAGTTTATGGGTTGACAAAAATAAGTTGTGTATTAATGCTGAAAAGAACTTGTGCAGTTTTTAATATACTTCAATCAAATATTGTACCAAGTAGTAGCATAAAACTAAATGTTCCAAATACTGTGGATTATTCGTGTGAATCCAGAATGTTAGGTTTGACAATTAACTGTTATCTGAGACAGACCGTCTCAGAATATATCTTGTAAATTGGCAAAAACTTGTTTTGCACTGGCCGTTACATCTAAACAATGTGGTCAGTCAATTGTCAAGCAGTTATATTTTGGTTGTTTTTCATACGATTTTAAAATATGCCATTGTTCATAGGGACTTATCCATCGATGCACATAAAATTTTTCTACTGCAAAAACGGGCAGTGCGTATTATTACAAATATACAATACTTTGATTGTTGTAGAGGAGCATTTCAATTTTACAATTATGACACTAATATCTGTATATATTTATGATTGTTTGTTTTGTTTATAAAAACAAAAATAAATTTAACACTAACAAAAATAATCTTAAATATGATACAAGAAAAAACATTATCTTTTACCAATTAATCGTGATACTGTTAGAGTAGGACCACTAGACAAATGCAAGGACAAATTTCTTAACAAGCTAAAAATTTTTTTATAATTTTTTATTTTTTTTTTATAGGTAAGTCATACCCTCCTTACTAACATATTAAAAGAAAAACCATTATCTTTTACCAATTAATCGTGATACTGTTAGAGTAGGATCACTAGACAAATGCAAGGACAAATTTCTTAACAAGCTAAAAATTTTTTTATAATTTTTTATTTTTTTTTTATAGGTAAGTCATACCCTCCTTACTAACATACTAAAAGTCCCAAAGTCTCCCATTCCGGAAACCCCTGAAAAATCTTAGTCGCCATCTTGGATTTTTTTAGTTTTTTGTAAATAATTCGTTAACGGTGCATTTTCTTGGGAAATATGTAATATACTTTTTTTGTAGAGAATTAAAAAGCACACATTTTCTTTTTATTTGTTACGATAGCATAAATAGTAAAAAAGTAACAGCGGAAAAACTTTAGTGGCAAAGTTTAATTTCTCACATTTTTTGCATTTAAGTCACTAATACCGCTTTTCTAACACTTGTGAACCAAATACTACTTTATTTCAAGATGTTTTACTGGTTTACCTTATTGTACCAAGGCACAAACAAAGAAAGTGTCAATAAACATTGGGATTTTACAGTCCTACCTGACATATTATATCGTGAGTTTATCTAAAAATATTAAGATATTAGCAATATGTCTTTATATTTCTAAACTACATTTATCTTTATATTTCAAATGACATATCGGTACTTTCTTCCATTTCCTCCATCTCTTCCATTTCTTCCATGGAATTGTTCTTGCAAGAAAGTCCATAACAATTTTGCCACACTTGGACGAGCATCTTAAACCTAGCTTTTTACATGAGCACCGTCTATCGCAAAGAGTTTTGCAATTGCAAAATATCTGTTTTAAAATATCGTTTAGGGCCACATCATCTGTTGTTTTAATAGGGTTGGTGGGATCAATATTTCGGCCTAATCATTCTTGCACCTTAAAGAAAGAAAAAGGCAGTTTATATTTTAAAATTAATTTTAAACTCATTTTTTACCTGAAAGTAAACTCTTAAAATATGCTCCTTAGCTGCTTTTTCGGTGGGTGGTAGTACTGCTAGATTAAAAGTTGCACCAAGTTTTTTGCCTGCTTGTTACTTTATTATACATAATATACCGGTAGTCATTTAATGTCTGCACTTTGTTAGCCCCATACCATTTTAAAAGGGATTGAAAGCCAATTTCAAATAATTTTTCTTTTGGTGCATCTTGATTTTGAAATAAAGAAGCCTTATGGAAGAGCAAATCGTCTTTTTTAAATACAGACAATAAGTGCTTCTTTGATTTCTTAAAAAGAAAAGAGGTAGTGTCGCAGCCTGACATTGCGTGTAAAAATAAAATGGAAGATTTTATATTATGGCCTAACTGTTGCTGTAATGTACTAATTTGCGTCACTTTATCTGCCTTGGCCCCTTTTCCAGGTCTCATTAAATAAATGTTGGATGTTTTGGTATGGTGTAACAATAAATCAACGACATCAGTATCTTCAGAAACAACTGTAACAGTATTATAATATTCACTCTGGTTAACTGCTGTTAGAACTATGTCAACATCAGCATCTCTTTGGGCTTGATGAACTACGAATTCTGCCTTCAGTAAATATGTGCTGTATCAAAAGGGCCTCTCATTAACGGCTGTCAATTTTTTTAATATACTGCTCGACCATACTAAAATGTTGCCAAATATAAATAGTTTTAAAAATGTTATGCAGCAATGTTAGTTGAAAAGACATGTTATGCAGGGGACGAATTTATGTTTAAAATATATTATTTGTACTTATTGTGATTTTTCGTTTGTTTTTATAAATAATCGTTTCTTCGTTTTTTATATATTGCATTCGGATATGTATGTATTGTATTTCTACATTACTTGTAACTACTTTTGTATCGAATGTTTGTTTTATGTATTTGGTCTTTTTATACACAGTATGTCCGTGAATAGTGTTTATAAGAGGTGAAACTGCTAAAATATTCATCTTTTCGAGAAAAAGTGATTCTGTATAAAAATTTTTTTCTTATAAAATACGATTCTCGTTGAGAAACTTTATATTTTTCATTTGGGGTGATAAAAAATTACAAAAACTTGAAATTCGCTTCAGAGTAAATTGGCCTTATTTTTATTTTTGGAACAAAATGGTGATTGGAAGTTGTCTAATGTGGCTGAGGTTATATCGAAGATTCAGTGTCCAACAAACGTCATGTGGTGAAGAAAATTCACCGAATTAAGTCATCAACCTTTATGATCGAACAATGTGAGAGTAATTATTTAAAATTGATTCTGTCTGATTCTGATGAGACGGCTCCAATTAAGGATTCAATCAGATGTAATTAATTTTCAGGGCAATGTTGGAGTCTAATAATAACAAATTATATAATTATTTTTTTCTCAAATTGTGTATTCACTATAATAATAATAAGGAATAATGTACTCTTTTTACTCAAATAAATTCTGTTAAATTTTGTCTAGAGTCTTTGAAAGTAACAAATTATTGGGTGTCAATTCAATTTAACTATTAGAAAATTTTGAACTCACTAGTGAGTGAAAACTAATTTGCACACACTAGTGAATAAACTCCAACATTGATTGTATAAGAACGTCAAGAACGCCTTTCTACATGAAAGTGTTGGATAAAGCATACATATTTATTGTTTGGTTATTTAAAAGATCGAACTTATACAAAAATTTGCAAAAGCGTTAATGGTGCTAGCAATTTCCATATGCCGGCGTTTGCAAAATTCACCACATAAACGACAACAAATTTCATAAATATATCAAAGTTATTTATAACCAATATTTATTTACTCTTTCAAACCGAAATGTAAACACTAAATAGTATAACATCGTCCAAGCGAAGTAAAAGGACTTGAGTGCCTGTCTACCACTGGGGATTCCTCAATAGCGCTTCTTTCAACTTGAAAGATTCTAAATAATAGGCGTCATTTTCCTGTGGAAGCGCTTCTTTTGTCCAAAGCCGCATGAAGACATCTAAAGATACACACCATAGGCGTACAGAGCGTAGGGCAATAACAAAGCGGTTTTTACAAATGGCGGTAATTGGAAAATTTCATTAAATCAATTGTTCTGAAAATTGAGTTAATGTAGCTTGGATGGCTTGAGCAAAGGTTGTTAGATTTGTCAAAGACAATTGAAATTCCAAACGGCATTGCAATCACTTGTATAGAGGAGATGTATGGTTATTTTTCAAGGAATTGATCTATACAGGGTGTTAGAGAAAATGTTCGAGATACTTAAATGGATGATAGAGGACGGCCCAACGGTCACTCATGCTATGACCACAGTTTAGACGGAAAAACATTACTTGTAAAAATCATGTTTTCAGGGCGACTTGAATGCATATTACGTCGACACAGTGAGGATTATTCATAGTTGTGCAAAATAGATTTTGTAATGAGCCCAATTTTGTATTTATTTAAACATTGCTTTAAATAGAAACTGAGATGGAGATAATACCACCGACCTATTGTAAAAAAATACCCATCCTTGTGATTTACCTTTGTCTAATGACCATTAATGGGCCTTTTCACTACTTCTTAAATCTCAAAACAAACATGTTTATTTGAAAGCTAACTGATAGATATTCACCTTGTGCAACTCTGTTTGAAATATAAGTCTCTCATTGTTTAATAAAAAAATAAACATTTATTATGGAAATTTGAACACTCATTTGAGCTTGAAGCTGAGTGACGTCACACAGACTGGAATCATGTTGGTAGCATTTGTCAGAACGCCTGATACTACTAACATCACACCACAACTGACACATTTTACATTGTTTACGGTTAGTTTTGTGGTTATGTTCTGTGTGTTCATTTACGAATCGTGTTTTGCTTTGTTTCTGCACATTATTGGAAGAAAATGGATCCAGGATTTTCTAAAGGAAATGCAGAAAATCTGCCGAAAGTTGACTTTATTATGGTGGACGAGTTTTACATGTCAAATTTGGATTATTTATCAGCAGAAGTCAGGAATATTAAAACAAAACGGTAAGTCATTAGTAATCTTATTTTCGTGTAATTTATTTATAAATATAATGGAACTACCATTATTTTAACATGCAATTGTTGTTACAATATTTTTCCAGTTTTCCGATTCTTCTTTTAACTGTAAAATTTCAATAATTTAGCATCAATTTCTAAATACAACTACTTTTCTTACATCAAAATGATCTTCACAACAGTAAATGTTTCTGGTTTTCGTCAACTGCTTCTCAACTTTGGCTATTTTAAACCATGCTTTTCGTCTATTTTCATCTGGTGGAACGTAAACGAAAATTCTGATTGGACAATTCATGTTGTTATTTGTACATGTTGGTACAAAGCACTTTTTAAACATGTTCCACACACAACAGTCCAAACCAAAAAGAAACGACTGTCAAAGTCAATTTCGACATCAACTGTCAAAAAGCAGAGAACCAACTTTTCAATATACCGATGTGTCATGTTCAAGGTCGTAGTTCCTTTGACGTTACTAAGGTGGGTTGCGTGACGTTACGTAAAAGCGCGCGCTTTATTTCCGCACTTTTGTTTTTTTTTTCGATAGAAATCGTGCTCAAAAAAAAAAAAAAAATTAATAAATATGGCAATTTTTTTTTTTTATAAAACACTATCACATAAAGCAATAAAAAAAATCCGTCGGCAGAAAGAAGAAAACCAGTGTTTCAATTAGTCTACGTTTCGTGTATTTTGACACATCCTCAGGACTCTGAAGACAACATGCATGTTTTTTTTTAAAATATTACGATACATAATAATTTAACCACAAAAAATTATAACAAAAATATATACACTTATACATGCAGCATGCACATATTCTATACATATATATGCACATATATACACATATAACTACATAGTTACATACCTAAAGTACCTTTATAAGTACAAAGGGGATATAACAAACAACCTAAATTATCTATAATTTTCTCCGTAACACCATATTAACAACTAATAAAATATTTTCTGTATACTATCAGCTCTTTTTTGTCTTTAAATTTTTTGTGGTCAAAAACAAACTTCAACAAATTTATCAGGTACAGGAGAAACCATTATTGAACAGTAAATTTAATAATTTCACTGTTCAGAAAAGTTTCTCGGTAGGGTGATGTACAATAGTAATTGCAATTAGGAGCGAAGGGCGAATCGATACGCTGAGATAAGTATATCTTTTTTTTGGTAACAAAAACGACACAATTGCTGCTGAACAATTCTCTGAAAATTGTAAAACCAATATCACCGATAATACGACAATATTCCAGCAATGCGAATTAATTGGTTTTCATCGTTACATCAGAGCCGAGCTGTTCTCGAAAACTAATGTCATACCTTTCTGTATTTCGAAAAATTTACATTTTTAATATTTTCCTATCCAAATTTACTACTCTTTTCAATGGTGATGTGCTGAGAAAGAAGTAAATGGTTACAGAGAGGAATATTAAAAAATATTAAGTCACAAATTAAATTCAGGACCAGCCAATATTAAGTGACGAATAGGGTATGAACAATCATTAATGAGCGAATCTTCTAACACCAAACAGTATTATGTCAAAGTGATATGCTTTTGTCTGGGTTATGTTCTAAGCCACAAAATTAAATAACGTGACCAAAACCAAAGAGTATTTAGTCAATCTAAATCTTATTATGTCTCGAAAAAAATTAGAAAATCTTTAGGCCCAATAGTATTATCTTTTTTAGACAAATAAATACTAAAATACAATGCACTTTCTAAGATCCTATCAATTTTATCTTCTGTAACATTTGATTCATGTTAATATAATATTGTTTTTATTCGATTGTATTGAAAAATGACGTTTTTTGACTTTAACATTTAGACAAAGACATCATCTAATATAAGGAAGTATAGTAATCGTGGTTCTTTTCGACCTCGAGATTTTGATTGATTTATAGGTTATATGAACCTTTCTGAATCCATTCTGACTATTTTCCGAATGATGTCTGTCGGTGCGTGTGTGTGTCTGTGTGGATGTGTGGATGTGTGGATGTGTGGGTGTATGGGTGTGTGGGTGTGTGGGTGTGTGGGTGTGTGGGGGTGTGCGGGTGTGTATGCGTGTGGGTGCGTGTGCGTGTGGGTGCGTGCGTGCGTGCGTGTGTGTGTGTGTATCTGCGATAACTCAAAAAATACTAATGGAAGACTTCCCAAATTTGGCAGTTAAGATTGTCAACAACATTTTAGGTGACACATTAAATTTGGTGAATGTGGTACCACCAGAAGAGACATAATGAATGAAAGAAGAAAAAAGCTACAATTTCGGGGAAAAGAAATTAAAAATTTTTATTGCGTTTCCGGACGAATGTCGACGAATTATAATGAAAAAACATAACTTTATGGAAAAAAATCTGTTTGCATGTATGTAGTATCGCGATAGCAACCACAGTTTTTAAGATAAAGATTTCAAATTTGGTACATTTGTTCTAAAGGCCAAAGACAATGAAAAAATTCGGTGATGTGCAAAATTGGTCAGCTGAAAGGGGGTCCACTGGACCCAAACTTTTTTTTATTTGACTACAAAAAAAATATATATTTTTGATGAAAGATTTTAAATCATGTCTACTATATCAGGCGAATAAAATATATTTTCCAAGCTGATGTAAAACTGAAATTTTGTACGAATTTGCCCTCATAAAATGGGGTTAGGATAAATCTGGCAGTTTGGCATTTGAAATATCTAATTTAGTTACAAAAATGTCAATGTCAATAAGAAAAACTATTAAAATATATGACATGCATTATTATTGACAGTATCGAGGGACGCTGTAATTAATTATTAAAAAATTTTTATGAAACATTTCAAGGTACGTTCTTAAAATTTAATTGAGGTAAGTGACGAATTAAACAAAATGATTTTTTTTAGATCAGGATGATATACATATACTGATATAAGAAAGTTATGTGCTGGCCACATCAGATATTTTCGTAAAATATTTGGGGTGGTATTACTTAATGTTTTTGACTCAGAATTTTATGCTGTTATCGAAAAACCTAAAATATATAGGGTGTTCCATTTATAATAAGCAAGTTGGTAATAACTTTCGGTATAACCGGAAGTACCAGATGCTTGTAATTATTTTAGTTGGATAGGTCACACTGCCGTTAGTAGCTCCTTAAATTTTCAAAATTTTCTGGTGCGTACATTTTCCTATATCGATCGATGCAGTTCCTGGTGAGACACCCTGTATAATGCTGTCAACGAAGCGCCCATGCAGATCTTCATGTCCCTGTCTTCTCGCTTTTTTCAGAATACCGTAATCATGTTTAGCGCATTTATTATCCCTCCTCGTAATGTCTACCCCTTGATGGCTCAACGACATCATAATTCATTGAAAACATTTTAAGGCCGTTAAGACCTATAGGAAAACTAATTAATCAAAGCAGATTAAAAAAGTTTTTAAGATTGTTTCAGCTAAAGTATTATGTGTTCCTTGGGTGGATTAAACTCAAGGTTTCTGGAGAAAGGCAAATAAATTATTCCATTAAATCGTGGCGTAATTATGAGTGACTCGAGGAAATACTGTTTCTAATTTCTGTTGTTGGAGACATTACAACTTTTACGCACATTTGTTCATGATAAAGTTTGGGAAAATATCGCGTAGTTTAAAATGCAGTGGTGATGCGAATTATCTCTCGGACAAAGTTGTATAAAGGATTCCTTATTTTACGAGTTTCCATATAATGTAATTATCGTGGCTATTCTTCCATACAAATGAATACGTCAATATTAATAATACGTGTGGTCCGATTCTGTGATTTCTTTAATTTGTGGGCTGCCGAAAAGCACGAACAATACATTAACAGAAATGGCGATTTCATTATTAAGAGAAGAAAAAGAAGAATACGCCGACGATGTTTAGAAAAAAATATATTGCATATTTTTTAACTTATTTTTGTAATATTTGTATTTGATTATAAAACTTAAACCATATGTTTAATGAATTTTCATCATATGTATTTACTTTGACTATCTTTCCTTCTTCCATACATATATACATGTAATATTTCAACATTTGAAATACAGGGTGTTACAGCAAATTGGGTGAAGCACCTCTTCCAGTTGTTCGGGGAGTGTTTCTTCTAGGAAGATTGCACAATCATGCCCATTGAGGCGAAGTGGGAGAAGGTACTATTAAGAAATTATTAATGATCTCAGCCCACACATTAATGGAAAACAACTCTTGGTAGTGATAGACTTTGAGGGAGTGAGAAATATCCTTGGTTTGAACAGATCTAACTGTTTCAATTATGAAAAAAGTTCATTTCGAGTAAAACAGCCTTCACCTGTAAAGACCACATTGCTCGAAAACATGAGATTATGCACATTCTACTCAATAAACCATCGGGCAAATTCTAGGCGCCTTGGAAAAGCATTACACTTTTTGCAATTTAAATGCGTGTTCGAGGTCATCATGTAGTATGCGCCATACGGAAGGAAGGGAAGTGTGTAACGCATGTGAAACAGCACGAGTACTTATTGCGGGATTTTCTCTAACCATTTCCAGAATCAGGTCCTCAAATTCATCAGCACGAACGTAGCGTCGACGACCAGTGTCGTGTTTGTAGGGAGCAAGTGACAGTTTCTCGTAAGCATCCATCAACACCAAAAAGCGTTCTCTGATTTGGAAATCTACGATTTGGATAGGTTAGGTCTGTTGTGAGTGGGTCTCAGTAGACCCTCCACTGCGGCCATCAACAGGCCTATTGTGGCTCACGCCTAATTATATTTCACCCAATAAGTTCAGTCTCTTAATGAAACTGATAACTTTATTGGGTGAGAATGTGTCCAGAGCCTCTGGCAGCAGTTGCCTTTTGCCAAATATTGAGAATCGGATTCTCTCCACAGCGGGACAGGTGCATAAGATGTGGTCTGCCTTCTCATCATCCTCCAGGCATAGACGGTACTTGGCGTTTTCCGCTAGGCCGAGTTTATGCAGATGATAGTTTAGTCGGCAGTGCCCGGTATATAGGCCTGTTAGAGTTTTCAGGTTTACCTTGTTTAACTCTAAAAGTTTCTTAGCTCTTGATTTCAAAGGGTATTTTATAAACGCCTTCGAATGAACTAATCCTGGTAACTCTTGCCAATATTGGAGAGTTTGCCTTTCAGCCCAGGTTGAGATAGCCATCTTGGCAGTACTTGAGGATATGCCAAGTATTGGTTCTGGTCCGATGAATCGTGATCCCGCTCCTTCTCTGGCTAAAGAGTCCGCTATTTCGTTACCTTCCATACCAGAGTGGCCGGGTATCCAGACCAGAGTCACTTTGTTGTTCTTGCTCAAATGATTTAGAGCTTTCTGACAGTTCCATACCGTTTTGGAGTTACACCGGTAGGAGCCAAGAGCTTTTATAGCTGCTTGGCTATCTGAGAACATTTTTATTGATCTGTGTGTAAGATACATTCCAGTCTTCGTACACACAGTTCAATGGCATGAACCTCAGCCTGAAAAACAGTTGCCAGAGTACCTAGGCTTGAGATTATCCTCACTGGTCTGTAGCTATGTACTCCGGCTCCTGTTCCCTCGGGAGTTTTGGAGCCGTCTGTAAACCAACAACTGTCTGCCTTCAGTAGGTCGGCTTTATTCTGATCCCACTCCTCTCTTTCTGGAAAAAGGATGTTGAAGGTCAGCTCGTAGTTGGTCATGGTAGGCATAGTAACCGAGGGCATTCCCAGGATGCTGTGATTCTCTATGTCATCCAACAATCTGTTCCGCTCCATGATACTAGTCTGTGGCATATTAATGGCCGCTTGTTGAGTCTGTAGGTTGCCCACCTGGCCTCTCTCTCCAAATATATATGAAGAGGGGGTAAATCCTGGAGGATTTCCATTGCAGCTGACGGTGTGGTGCTAATTGCTCCCGTTACGGTCATGCATGCTAATTTCTTCACCAGTTACTCACTGCATCCAGTATCTCTTGAAGGGTATTTGATATTACTCCAGGATTCAGAGTTTCCTCTGACTAGTATGACTAGATCATCTGCATATGCTAGAACCTCAACCTCTCAAAGAAAGGAAAAAAATAAAAAGGGGGGGGGGGGGGGGGGGCCCCCCCCCCCCTTTTCCAAGGGGAGGGGAACATTTCCGTTTTTTTAGGGTTTACAGACACTTTCCTTCACACACAGCTGATATGTAGAACTCACTCAAATAGCCAGTAGGTCTTCCACAAGAAGTGACCACAAAAGGGGAGAGAACCCCACCCTGCGGGCACCCTCTCGTGGCTCTAAACCTAACTGTTTCTCCCTGTAGAGACGTGTTTATGGTTCTGTTTGATAGCATAGCACGAATCCAGTCGCCTATAGTAGGCTCAATTCCTCTGGCAGCCACTGCTCTATATAAGGAGTCGGGCAGTGCATTACTAAATGCTCCCTCAATGTCGAGAAAGGCTCCCACCGCAATTTCCTTCATTTGAAGGGATTGGGTGATCTCCTCGACTAGGTTATTGAGTGCTAGTTCTGTTGATTTTCCTGTCAGATAGGCGTACTGATGGATATTGAGGGGGTGATGATTCAGGATATTCCCCCCTGATATATCCGTCCAGCACCTTCTCCAGGCGATTCGGATAACGTTATTCATAAATTCGCCATGCACGATTCAAGTTACCACCTGCTGCTCCATAAGAAGGTGCATATCCTCAAACTCCTCAAAAGTAAAGCGTTCCATCTCCTAAAGGGATTAAATTTGTAGATAAATAATAGGTTGTTAGCGATAGTAAAAAATTTGACTTCCCAACCTAACAAAACTAACCTGTTCGCGTTTTAACCGCATTCTATCGACTTTTGCATAAAATGCTGCCGACGCGTCTCCCGAAGGGCTTCCAATGTTCCGCCGGACATGGGCTATTGAAAAATGTTCGTCATTACCTCTTTATAATTTATAGTAAGTTCTGCACATTGTTCTGTAACACCCTGTATGTGTTTATACAACGAAGATCATAGTTAATTAAACACCACAGGTAATACGACCTTCTGTATCCCTGAAGGTACCTTGTGTGAGAGAGGTATACACATTTAGAGACAATGGACACATAACCAATGTCCTAGTATGCTAAGATTAATTTCTGGTTTAGAAAAAATGATAGTTCCTCGACCGGGGATCGAACTCGCGACTTCAGGATGAGAGGCAAGTGTCCTTAGTGTCCTTACCACTCGACCACGAAGCTATATAGAAGTTTATAATTTTACAAAAATAATTACGAAACTCTTTTTTACACAACAGCTTTCCCGACCATTCCCCCCGATAAATATTGCATTACATGGAAGAAACATGCACATTACGTTGTTCTTGTAGTTTCCACTGCACTATATCTATATAAAATAAGCAGTTTTACATTTTATTAATGTTATTAAATATTGTAGGGAATTTCTTTTTATATTTTTTGTAAATAACATTCCATCATTTTTATCTTTAACTAAAATCAGTGTTTGAGTGTGACGATTCATGCGGTATGTTTATACATTAATGCCCTCGGTTCTCATCCGAAGTTTGGGAAGTGGTAAACGTATTAAACTCCACGAATCTGACACCTATCCGGGCCATTAACATATACTCGAGTTATCAAAGCGTATCGTTCGATTATCGGTAGAAAATCATTCGAGTCGTTAGGCCACACTCTTTCCCTATTTCCGCATAACGCGTTCCCTTATCTTCTCACTACGGTTTATGTTTATGAGATTAAAACCATGTTAGAATAAGTACGTCAGCAGGTTTTATATTTTTATAAACTTTTACACAACAGTTTTATTTTAAAAAAATATTTTTTATGAAGAGAATACGCATATTTTAATTTGTCTATTCTAGACTGGGATTATTAAAATAAATGTGCGTATGACGAAACTTTAAAGATGATTCACCTACTTTTTAACAAACAAAGAAATTGTGTATTATTTGACTATATACAAATTTTTGCATGTCGTTTATAAATCGATATTACAACTAAAATAATCCTTATTCATGTTCTGCCTTCGAATAATTATTGTAGCTATAGGTATGACATTGTAATAGTACTAACACTGAAGTATCTTCCACTAGAGTTACCAACACGCGCTGCTATTCCGGTGCGTCGGACAGGGGTCAGGTAGAAGGTATGAATAGAACGAGTAACGAGTTCCACCTCGACATGTAAATGTAAATCTATACGCTGTACAAGGTAGACGATTTTATTTCGGATTTTATTTGGCGAATAACATTGTAGATGCAAAACGATCGTTTTCTTTATATAAAAACATTTATTCACCGCAACGTACACACCTCAAGAAAGTGACTGCAGAGACTTTGTAAATGTCGCAAATGTATAGTCGAGCCCATCCTCATTTTTTAACTTATGAACAGTAACATATATATTTCGTTTGCACATACATTCTTAGCCTACGGCAGCGCAATTCAGACTCTAGTTTAAACAAACACCAAAACACTCGTTGCGCTAAGCTAGCATCATCGAAAGATGATAAATAGTAGGAGACTAGTACTGATTCCACAGGAAGGTAATGTAAATCAAGAAATGACCTGTAAAACTTTTTCGATGAAAGACGTACTGTCTGAAAATGCTGTCCTATTGGCGCGACGTCATGAACCATAAAATCTCCCCGTGGTGAACGGTACGATACCTATATAGTTCATGCATTAATTAAGTACGGGTGATTGTTTCCTGAAATTATTTGAATATGCCCCGTCTCAGCTGCTGATATTGTAGTGTATATTTAAATGTGACTTGTTACAAAGTTTTAAACATGACTGAACAAGATTATTCCAAAGCTCAATAAGACAATTTACCGAAAGTTGATTCAATGACGATAGCACAGTTTTTTTTAAAAAGTGTTTTGTTTTCTTCTGCAGAAATTAGACGAATAAAAGCAAACAGGAACGTAAGTTTAATATCTATAGCTTGTATATTTTAACTAAATTAGGTTAGAAGAAGTTACGTTGGTAATAATGTTTGTACAACTAACTGAAGTAATAATAATAATAACGTTTATTTTTGCTCATATTAAATATCACAGTGATGAATAATATTTATCAACACAACTTTATTTTTATTTTTTACTTATCAACCGCAGACGGCCTTGGCTTTGCGGGTGTTTTGGTTTATTTATATGAATTGTATATAAAGTAAAAAGTAAAAATAAAGTTTTATTTATATACCAACACAATGCAACAACGTTATATTTAAAAAACCAGAAGCTTCCGCGGCTTGAGTTACCTAAGAAGTAAAATCACAATAAGCACACAAATTAATGGCTTCAAATAAAAATTGAGAATGTATTAGTTTATTAAAATAAAAATAAGCCCAAATAATATGTATTTCAATCACTCTGCATAAAAATTAAAATAATCTTTTGACTGTGGGCAAAACTGTAGCTAATACGAATTAAATCAACCCAATTCATAATGCCATTTTTCATGTGGTTTTCTGTTTGACCCTGTATAAAAATTAAATGCTGCAAGTCATTTAATTTTTATACAGGGTCAAACATCGAACTCGTCCAGTTACCAAGGAATTAATACCCCTAAATCCATATAAATGTTTTTTTTTGTAGAAAATTAGATGTACCTTGTTAACTATGTGTGAGAATTTTAAATACACTCTGTATGAAAGTACTTTTAGAAAAAGTTTGTTTTTTAAATAAAAGCTCTTTGAATTTGCTATTGAAATCCATTTAAAAATTAATATTAGGTAAAAAAGGAGTCTCACACAAAAGGGATAACAGGCAACTGTGTGTCCGATGATTTTCAGTAACACACAGTAGGTTCACACAAAATTCCACGATCAAAAATATCTTCTTTAGGGTCCCAGAATAACATAAAAAAATCAAAAAAATCGTTCGAAACCCAGAATTCCTCTTGTTATCCTGATATGCCTTTTACATAATACATATTTTGTTTTTTATTGCCTTTGCATATTTATTATTTTTTTAATTACTCACATAAAAAGAATCCATGCATACAAAAACGCAACTTTTTTTCGAAAACTTCTTTGGATCCCGTCTAATCACCTTTAATCACAATTTCTTACGTTTTTTGTTTTTTGGAACTTGGATAAATGTTTTTCCTGGTGTTTTTATTGAAGTATTTTTACACATCGGCCCGATACACCAGAAATATGATGATTTTGAGGAGTTGATCATTATACATATGTAATTACTTCACTTAAAATTTCACAACATTTACAACACAAAATATAACACCACCTGTATACATTTAACAACGTGTTTTGCCTGCTTTGTGTTCACTTGCACTATGATAGTTCCTGTACTGTGACATGACCCAATCGATCTGCCAGGCAGGCGGTATTTGAGCGCATAATAAATTAAAAAGTTGATTGAAGATGAAGTTACTTTGTGAAAATCCATTTTGATTTAAGAAATTATAAACACTTTTTATTACTTGTCTAATTTTCACTTTATTTGTTATTTTACAACTAGTTTCATCCTATTCGGACATTTTCAAGTAAACTAAATTATACACAGATTTTACTTTCATTTAAATATAAACTGAACTGAATAGAAGGATGGGTCACTTAATAACGAGTTTAAATCTATTACAAAATTTAAGCCCAAAAATACAATTAATAACTCCTTAGACTTAACAGTAAAATTAAACAGCCTAAATATTGACCGCAACTCTATAAAATTAGTATCGTTTGATGTGTCGAATATATTTCCTAATATACCCCCTTTTGAATGTCTTCCTTTAATGTCAAATATACTAAAAAAATGCAAATTTATTCCAGAATTAAAAAATGAAATACTGCAAACATTCAAGTTGTGTTTAGATCAAAATTATTTCCAATTTAATGAGGACATCTTTATACAAAAAACAGGGCTCCCTATGGGTTCGCCACTTAGCCCCTTTTATCCGATATATTCATGGATAATCTTGAAAAAATTATATTGGATTCTCCAATATCAAAAAAACATATTATCTTTTGGTACAGGTACGTTGATGACATCCTAATAAGTTTTAAAGGGACAGACAGACAATTAAAAATACTCTTCGATTTTATCAATAACACACATAATAATATATCTTTTACCTTGGAAACAGAGAACGATAATAAATCAATAAACTTTCTCGACTTAACTATAAAAAGACATTAAACATCAGTTTCCTATAATATTTACCGCAAACCAACTTTTACAGACGCCACTATACCCTTTAATTCCTATAACCCTCTCTCCCACAAATTCCGCCGCCAAAACATCTACAAAGAACCGAGCGGGCTTTTTACCACTCTCTGCGGAGGAGATTTAAAAGAAGAATTAGACACAATAAGACTTATAGCACATAATAACGGGTACCCTCAGAATATAATCAACAATCTAATCTACAAAAAAAAAAATAGGTCCCTCTTGAAAGAACTTTATCCCACTATTAACGAGAAGAAAGTTCAAACATACATTTCATTACCATATTCAGGTCAACTCTCCTATTCAATTAGCAATACTTTTTCCAAATTTAATGTTAAAACATTTTTTAGTTCTAACAAAAATATAGGCAGACATCTTTTCAATGCAGAACAAAAAACTGATATATCTAAATGTGGTGTATATCGGTTAGATTGCCCAGAATGTAATGCCTCGTATGTAGGTCAAACAGGTAGATCGTTCGGAGTAAGATTTAGAGAACATATTCACATACTAAAACAACATTCCAACTTTTATAAACATCTAACAGATTCTGGTCATACAATAACTGACGACCATCAACCAAAAATATTACGTATTTGTGGGAAAAGTAAAAAACTTAATTTATTAGAAGTGCTAGAAATTAATAAATTAAATAGGAATAAAAATTACAACATATTAAACGACCAAATAGATGTAAATAATTCTCCGTTATTAAACTTATTCAGATAACCTGCTGCTAATAAAAATCACACCATAATATAATTTACTATCTGGAAAAACCCCTACATTTAAAGACATAATATCTGTACAAATTTGAATTATATTATCAACCATAAAATGACCCATCCTGCTATTCAGTACAGTTTATATTTAAATGAAAGTAAAATATAAAGTAAAATATAATTTAGTTTAAAAACAAATTAAGTTCCTCTTCTTGATAAAAGTTAAAATATAGAGTGGAATGAAAAAATAATATTAACTGAAAACTTTTGTTAATTATTATTTACTAACTTTTTACAAATCTTATCACAGATAAGTATAACATATATCTTTTTAAACAATTATTTTCCCGGCTATTTGCCAAAACGCTGAAACTTGGATTACAAAAAAGATAATATGCACATTATGTTCAGTATTACTGACTCAATAATGTTATTTTTAATTTCAACTATTCTGTCCAGTAAAACCAAAAATAAATAAAACACAAAGTACTCACCAGTTGACACTCACTTTAAACAGCGTTTTGGCAAATAGCCGGGAAAATAATTGTTTAAAAAGATATATGTTATACTTATCTGTGATAAGATTTGTAAAAGTTAGTAAATAATAATTAACAAAAATGTTCAGTTAATATTATTTTTCATTCCACTCTATATTTTAACTTTTATCAAGAAGAGGAACTTAATTTGTTTTTAAATTATTTCATGGGCCCTAATAAGGGGTATTTCCACTATATAATTTCAATTATTCTGTTCTCTGAAGCCATTAATGTTTATTACATTAAGGTTTACAAGTTTGGTTACTTTGGATTCTTTAAATGTGCTGGCTACCCTGATGAAGCAATGCAGGCGGAAACACGTGTCGGTAGATAATTTAAAGTTTTTTAAAGTGAGTGTCAACTGGTGAGTACCTTGTGTTTTATTTATTTTTGGTTTTACTGGACAGAATAGTTGAAATTAAAAATAACATTATTGAGTCAGTAATACTGAACATAATGTGCATATTATCTTTTTTGTAATCCAAGTTTCAGCGTTTTGGCAAATAGCCGGGAAAATAATTGTTTAAAAAGGATATATGTTATACTTATCTGTGATAAGATTTGTAAAAGTTAGTAAATAATAATTAACAAAAATTTTCAGTTAATATTATTTTTCATTCCACTCTATAATTTAGTTTACTTGAAAATGTCCGAATAGGATGAAACTAGTTGTAAATAACAAATAAAGTGAAAATTAGACAAGTAATAAAAAGTGTTTACCTATAATTTTTTAGAGCATAATAAATTAAGTCAAACTTTAATGTTGAATAACTTTTGTAAAAGGCAAAAATAAAAAAATAGTTTACACACTGTTTTTTGTATTAAGTAGATTCCAAAAAGCCAAAATTATATTTTTTGCATGGGGCCTATTGTGCATTATTACTGAATGCTAGTGCATTTAAAGCAGTCTGTATGAGATAATTATTCCCAGTTGGAATGCTTTCATAATACAAGAATATTACCGATTGCTAATGAAGCTTAATGATAATAAAAAATAGGAATGGAATTGCCATACGGTGTAATATTCTGTATTGTAAAACAATACTTGACCCGTTAGATTTACGACAAATTCCAGTTTCCAAACAAGGTATTAAAAATGGAGGAATGAGTAAACAGAAATAAGAGCTCAATTTCTCCAGCTTGTATCATGAAGTTCACACTAACAGCCATGCTAGTACTTTATAGATAATCTTCAATTCCAGTGGATGGGCCTGGGATTACGACGAAAGTAATTTCGCGACGTCGGTTAACGATCACGGTTGGTTTCTGGGTAATTAGTGATCATTAGGTTATGTTCAACTATCTGGCGCTCACCTAACTTATGTTTTACGGCAGATAAACAAGCGAGTGAGACATTACAGCCTAAGCGGATTCTTGTTTTATCGATCCACGCATGTTCTCTATGTACATTTAAGTTAGGCTGTTGAGCATTCAAGAAAATATAGTTTTGGTATATTGGGAAATTACCAAGAAACCAGTTTTCAACAATGTATAACTTTGTACGGATAAGGCGATGAGATATTTGATATTTTATGAGACTTTTGAAAACCTAAATGAAAAATTATGACAACAATTAGGGGTATTAATGTCAAAAGTGATAGTACAATAATTTTTATATTAGATTACACTTAAAATATTTATTTAAAGGTTTATACAGGGTGTAAGAAGAGTTCATGTCATAAATTTAATGGTAGATTCTAGGCAATATCTACATAACAGGAATATGGCCCAATTTACTTTTCATCATTGTGTGATTAGGACTCTGTACTTCAGAGCGCTGTATATGGCATGTCTTCAATTTTAAATAAGAATCAACCATAAAAAAGATCTGTATGGAATCGACAAAGCAGCTTTTTTAAACGAATACACATCCAATATATGTCAGGTTTAAAAAGATGCTTATATAATACGCATTAATTATTTTATTATTTTTTTCTAGAAATCTCTGTTGTTGTGATTGTAGTTTTCAATAATTTTTTGTAGTTTGGGCACAAACCGCAATGGCGGTGCAATTGCTAAGAGCGTTTTAATGGACAAAGTCCATCAAGCGTGCACCAGTACACTTTCAGACTGCTACGATTACTAAACTATTACTAGAGACACCAACATCACCAGCGGACAAACTGCCAAGCTCCATATAATTGTATAAGGGAAAGTCTTTCATTCTCGCACAGTGACGCAACTCTCTACCTCTATCATGGTTCCACTGGTTGCATGTTAATCTAAGCAATATCGTGCAAATTTGCCGATGAAAGGTTGCCGTCTGCCAGTCGGTAATCAAACAGACCATATGAGTACCATACTTTTCTCTTTTGAAATTTCTGTTGTGGAGGCCAGTTACGGAGGGAGAGGAACATTTTTTTAATCGAATGGTTACCGATATTTGTCCGCATAGATAGTTAGCATATGTAATCCACATACCCCAATTACGCTGGGAGACAAAACTTCCGATCGGCGCGCGATAACCGGAAATTGAAAAAAATTTTTGATTTACCGACCAAACCTAGCCAAAATGTTTGTTTTGTTGTGTACAATACTGTACTATAGTGGCAGATATTTCTATCGGTCGGTTTTTGAGCAATTTGCCATACAAAATTTGAAATGTTGATAAAAAATAGTTGGAATTAAAAAAAATTTCTGCCCAACCAGCTTATGATTCACAAATCACTAAAAAACCCTAACCTTGTCTGACAGACATTTTTGCCAAATTTAACCCCCAAACTACTCCTTAAAGTGTTAAAAAAAATGTTCAGTTTTTCGTGTATGTATTTTTTTCTTATAAATATTGAAAAACGTCCTTTGGTTATGTTATTACAGTAGAACATATGAAAAATTTGTGCTTTCTCAACCCTTTGATGGGTGGTTTGGGGGGGTTAAATTTGGCAAAAATATCTGTCAGCCAAGATTAGGATTCTTGGGGCCGGCTATTTTTTATCAACATTTTCAAATTTTGTCAATTTTTCGCCACTTTGATAGCACATTGCCCAAAAAATCAACCGATGGAAATGCTTGCCACTACAGTACAGTACTTTACACACCAAAACAAACATTTTGCGCTAGGTTTGGTCCGGTAAACCAAAAAATTTTTTTCTATTTCCGGTTACCGCGCGCCGACGACGGGAAGTTATATCTGCCAGCGCAATTGGGGTATGTAGATTATATATACTAACTACCTATACGGACAAATATCGGTAACCATTCGATAAAAAGAAAAGGTCCCCTCCGTATCCGTATCCCATACCAAAAATTTCAAAAGAGAAAATAATATGTATGGTCTCTTGAGTACCGACTGGTAGACGGTAACCTTTCATCGTCAAATTTGCATGCTATTGCTTAGACTATATGTTACATGTATATAACTAAACATACCAGATGAATTTTTATGTAGCATGTTTATTAATATCTATATTTATTTTATAAGTGCCGGCTCTGAAAATGGAATATATATATCAAGACCCTGCTAAGCGGCTTCGACTTGTACCATAAACGTAAATCTAAGGGGGAAGAGCTAGGAGGCCTTGATACATAACATCAACGTAGATCTAAGATAACAGTTAAGGAGAGGTAAGAGTGTGCATCTAACCAATCAGAGCGTTTGCTATTATAAAAAAAGTAATTAATTATATGTCTACGTAATAACGAACTTTGGCCCTACGAGATAGACTTTCCAGGACGGGAGCTGTGGAAAATCAGTGGACGGAAAATTTAGGTTCGAGGATATCAATGAAACGCCAAAATGGAGAACGCCTACGTCTGGAATTGGATATTGAACGTCAGACAGCCCTTATCCAAGGTATGATAGTTTGGGGTTGGATATGCTATGGCAGCAAGTCATCGTTAATCTTTATTCGGGGTAGCTTGATTGCTGTCGGTTACATAACATACGTGTTGGACATCCGTTGCACTGCCTTATCTACAAGTTTCCAACAGGATAATGCCTTCCACCATATGGCACGAGTTATAACAAAATTCTCATAAGAAGTTAAGGTAGTGGTGCTTCTATGGTGGGTACATTCACCCGATCTGTCTCCGATCGAATATGTCTAGAATACGATTGATGGAATAGTTGGATATTTACCCCATCCCCTGATAATTTGAACGATCTTCATCTTAGTATCCAAGAGGCTTGGGATCAGATACTACAAGCCGATTTGATCATCTCATTGCATTGACAGCATACCTAACAGTGAATAATAAGTAAAGCTGGCCGAGGTCACCTGGCCGACAGAGCCGTCATATGACTCATATGTTTACATCATATCATAATACTTGAATAAGTACAATAAATGGAAATAAATTTTAACAATAATGTTACATTTTATAAAAATTTGTATAAAACTCACCCTTTTAAGCAGATTTATGAAGTAGTTTGGTTGTCGTCATCACAAAGTGGGGATGATCTATAGTATAATAGCATCAGGTATGTTTCTACAGCTGTCTCCGTCAGCGATGTTCGCTTTGGTGAAAAAATATGTTTGTATTTTGAAAATGACCGTTCGACATCTACGGATGTAATACAGGCATAAGTAAAATAATCTGTGAACTCACTTAACAAAGTTGTAGATGCACCATCACAAATTTGTCTTAATTTGCTAAAATCAGGATCTTTCTGTAATACACTCTCGAATTTTTCACTAACGCGATTATTTTTTGCGTCATTTATAGCCTGTAGCTGTGTATTTACGTCGTCCACTATTTGCAGCGATTCCACTAACGACAACGAATTATTTTGCAATTTTTCTATTGCGTCGTGTAGTCCTCTATAATTGTTATTAATAGTTTTTAAATCTGTTTCAAGGGAAACGTCTTGAAAGCTTGTCTGGCTTTCCCCTAATAGCTGCAGCCTCGTTAGGGTTGAACTGTAGTATCACAGCTTTTATTTGTTGAAAATATTCAGCATAATAAAAAGCCGCTTTCAACCACGTTCCCCAACGTGTAAGAATCGGCTCTGGTGGTTCAGGGATACCAGGACACTGTCTGTGAAATGCTCGAAGCCATTTAGGAGATTTGAGAAATACTTTTTGTATTTGCTATTAATGCATCTACCTCTGGAAAACATTTTCGAATCGTTTCTGCCACAAGATGTAACGCATGCACTTTACACGTAACATGTAAAAACCTACAATTGTCTCTTTGAAGAAAACGGCCTACCACGCGCATTGTCGCGGCACCATCAGTCACAAACATCAATACTTGACTTGTTGAAAGTTCAAATTTTTCGAATGTCTCCAACACCACACGCGTAATTATTTCGCCAGTACACGCAGTTTGGTTTAAGAGGGTCCAGTACACGTACTATAATATTTAAAATAATTTTTTTTTACAATCTGTCGTCTCGTCAATACATAACCAGAACCGTGTATTTTTTAATCCACATTTAATCCTATTTACAATGTCTTCACGAACAGCTGGAATATATCTACGTAACGATGTACGACTTGGTAAGTTCACCTGGGGATTGTATTTATTCCAAAACTCCCCAAATGGTTGTTTATCCAGTATGTGTAGCGAAATATTACAGGCTATTAACATTAACAATAAATCAAACATAAACTGAGTTGTCAAAGGCATGCCATTTTTTTTATTTTGATGTTGCACGGTATTGATATGACGACGACAATCTATTTTGTGCCAGCACATTAAGTCTTGATTGCAAACTTTACAAATTATTTGCATCCGTCATAGAATAAGTCCGGAAATTCACCGATAAATTTATTCACTGTGTCCGCGTACGGTCGTTTTTTACCCTTTGGCGCGTTTGACATTATGTATAATTTATAGGTACAACCTCACGCATTAACCTGCAGCGTAAATCACTTCTAAATCGGCACGTGTGACGCCAGCGCAAGACCGTGGCTGTACTCCAGCCACCTCGGCCAGCTTTAAGAATAAGTGTATGTGAAATCACGCTAGACCCACTCATTACTAAATATTTTTTTATTCCGCGCCTTACAACGTTGAAATTTCAATCATTCTAATGTTATTTATACTCGGGGACAACTTTGATGAACATTTCAATAGAATTGATGATATCAATGTGTTGAATTTTTTATTCAAACCAGTTTATTTCCACCTAACAGAAATGAGGTTATATATTTTCCTATTAATGCAAATCATATTATAATAAACAACTTGTCAACCCTATATAAATATAAAACCATTTTTTAAAACTATTTATCATTATCAAATACAGTAGTCTTGGTGTATATAACAAGTCTGACCTATTTATAGGTCCAGGCGGTAAACTAAGTTAATAATAGCTCGGCGTCACGATACGCGATACACATATATACATAAAATACAAGATAACTTTAATTAAATGCACCAACAAACCGGGCAATCATACGTATTTACTTACATATAGTGGAAAATGGCGTTTATGAGTTCTACCATGAGGAGTTTGAAATATCTGTAACCTATTTTTTAATCTTTTTTACGTAAATCTAGATATGACGAAAGAATATTTTAAATTTATGTAAAAAAAATCTGTTCTATTAAGTTTGTAGTTTACTGCAATATTGCCGCATAGAAAAAGTTGTATTTTTCGATTATTTAATTTATTTATTTATTTACAATCACCCAACAGCTAACCAACTACAGAGTGTGAAATGCTTAATGCTTCTTTTTTTTATTATTATCAAACCGTTCAGAAGACGAGCAATACAGTTCTGTTGCTAAAGAAATCAAATCGACACCTTGTTTACAGATTTTTGGCTAAGCATTTAACAAAATTAATTATGACATCTTAGAGGAAAAGTTGAATAACTTTGGTCTGTCTATAGAAATCATATTGTTGTTGAATAATTATTTGCAATACAGATGTTTTGCAGTGACGCCTGGAAAATATTAGGTAAATTCTGGAATGCAACAAGGATCATATTTAGGTCCAGTATGATTCATATTATTTATTGTAACTTTTTTCCGGTTGTGAAATCCCATAAATGTATACTTTAAGAAAATGGTTTGAAAAATTGAAAAAAAAAATTCCCTTACATAGTGTATGGAACTGCAGAAATATAGTGATGATAATCACAAATTATAATTTAATATATAATAGTTAGATCGGACATCGGCGAGTCATTCCAGTGCCGTCTGCATAGGAACTTTGATAAGAAATACAAGTTGTCATGAGAATTTGTTTACATTGTATGCATTATATAACCATATAAAAGCTAACTCGTTTATGCATTTTCGTTTAATCACGTAATTTAAAAAACTTTCTAGGTAACTAAAAGAATTAGTTCGATTATAAATCAAATTTCTTTTAATAACTGTTTGCAAATTATGTTGTATGGAGATTCGAATTTCCTGTAAGAATCATATACGCCTACTTAATGCAAAGTATGAATTAGCACTTGCATTACTCACGCAGCTATAATGTTATGCAATACTTCCCCGCCGGTGCTGGGCTGCGTACATACGTATGCGATTTCTTTACGAATTTCTACCCAATACGCCACTACCTCCACAGCCTATACCAATAATATGGGCACTTGGCGGAACGTAGCATCGTATTACTACAGAAACTGTGACCGTATAAAAAGAATCGTACTACAATTGGATGCTAAAAGAGTATTTGCTATTGCAAATGCTCAAGAAGCTATTGTCGATGCCAGTGTCCAACTAGATTTAGAATTTATACACACAAGCTTTTCACGAATCCCTCTCGCTATAGAACAACTTGAATGTCGATCAAAAACAGGATAATTTACCATAATCGATGAATGTAGTGTTTGATCTTTGACAGTATATGTATCAGTTATCTTGGTAACGGTGTCTGTTCGGACGCCCAAAATAAGTACGAAACTAAGTTTGGCGTCGGAATATGTAACGGTGATTGCTTTCGGATAGCTGGTTTGCAGAATTAATCCAGGATTTCTGTCAGTTGTAAATAAGAAAGCCCAAAGTATACGTAACAGAGTTTTTTCATTAAAGCAACATTTGACCAAAACATGAAGTTAAATAAACATAAAATCATTTTCTCTAATAAATTAAACCAAGTCAAGTACAGTTAATAAATATTATATACATCGGTGCAATTAATTTACGGGGAGGAGTGTAATTTCGGTGATTAAACGGTACGATGGTAGACTTCAATTCCACGTGCTGACATCCAGGACTCGATGCGGCGGTAAGTTCGATATTTATTTAACGGCGGCGGGTCCAGCTCAACGCGCTGAACACTCCCGACAATAAATAATTAGGGGACTGGTGACGGCGGTTGGTTTAGCAATTATTTACTAACGACGGGTCCAGCTCAACGCGCTGAAGACTCACGGCAATAAGTAATCACTAGACTAGTGACGGCGGTTGGTTTAGCAACTATTTACTAATGGCGGGTCCAGCTCAACACGCTGAAAACTCACGGCAATGAATAATTACTAGACTGGTGACGGCGGTGCAGGATGGTACAATGGCTACCAACACCAGGAGGTCTAGCTCAACGCGCTATAAACCCCAAGATGCTACCTGACATTCGGCCGGGCGGCGTCGTCGTCTGATTCTGTATTCTAATCAAATGGAGTCAAGCTCAACGCGCTTAAGACTCCTCAACTACTCAGCTCAACGGGTTGAAGATAGTTGTCAGTAGAAAACTGAATTGAATTCCTTGGCTAGGGCGATTCTATTTATACCAAAATTATGGCCTTGGTGACGCCTCATATTTCATGGTGGCAGGAAGTACGTGGCAGCACATGCCAAAGAGCAATTGCAGAAACTTCTAGGAATAAATATTTGCATGATTCACCACATGGCGGCAGGAAGTGCGCGATAACACAAGACTTACGGGAATTTCCGAAACTATAGGAATGGACATATGTATAATTCATTACAATCTGTAAACATCGCTAAACACGTAAGCAAAAAACTATAAGTGTTTTACACAACAATCCTGGTTTTGCCGCAGATCATCGAATAGCAGACCTATATAGTGCAAAGAAGTGGATTTTTTTAGGGCTTCAAATAAATATAGCATACTTTGCTTGTAAGGAATAATATTGCAGCATTAACTATGAATAAGTGTGCAGGCCAGCGAAGAAAAAATTATTGGAGTAAACTGCTAGTGCCAATATACTTTCGCTTTACTACCTCCACTAATCATTTTTAGAACCTCTACACTACAAGGTAAGTCATTGAAAAATATTAGTTTGCAGTAATAATTTAAAAAATATTTGATTTTAATTGGTATATAAATTAATAACAAATATTCCCTTGCACCGACCCCGTTTTTGACGTCATGACTAGCCGATATTCGAACTCTAATAGATTTATTCCAACAGCAGTCAGAAACGGTTTCAAACTATCCTCGACAAGCGCAAAACGAAATTGGCGTTCTAGCAGACAATATTCGGGGATTCGGACTACTAATTCAATGTTCTGGCAAGTCAACTGATTTTAATGATTAGTTTCCAACCGATTTCAAATAGTTTAAAGAATTCTCGGATTATCCCTGTATTTTAGCATGGTCATGCGCAGTTCAAATATAAAATGTCGCTTAACACTATTTGAATTTGTAATGAATCATACGCATGTTCATTACTATAGTTTCGGAAATTCCCGTTAGTCTTGTGCTGTCGCGCACTTCCTGCCGACATATGATGAATCACGCAGATGTTCATTCCTAGAAGTTTCTGCAATTACCGTTTGGCAGGTGCTGCCACGTACTTTCTGCCGCCATGAAATATTGACGTCACCAAGGCCAGGATTTTGGTATAAATAGAATGGCCGTAGCCGACGAAAAGTATTCAGTTTTCTGCTAACAACTATCTTCAGCGTGTTGAGCTGGGTAGTTGAGGAGTCTTAAGCGTGTTAAACTTGACTCCATTTGGTTAGAAATCAGAATCCGACGACAACGCCGCCTGGCTGAATGTCTGGTAGCATCTTGGGGTTTTAAGTGTGCTGAGCTTGACCTCCGGGTGTTGGTAGCCATTTTGCCGCTCTGCACCACCGTCACCAGTCTAGTAATTATTTATTGCCGTGAGTCTTCAGCGTGTTGAGCTGGGCCCACTGTTGGTAAATAGTTGCTAAACCAACCGCCGTCACCAGTCTAGTAGTTATTTATCGCCGTGAGTCTTCAGCGTGTTGAGCTGGGCCTACTGTTGGTAAATAGTTGCTAAACCAACCGCCGTCACCAGTCCCCTAATTATTTATTGCCGTGAGTCTTCAGCGTGTTGAGCTGGACTCGCCGCCGTTAAATAATTTTCGAACTTACCGCCGCATCGAATCCTAGATGTTTTACTTCAGCACATGGAGCTGAAGCCCACCGTCACCGTGCATTCACCGAATTACACTCCCCGTAAATTAATTTCACCGATATAAATAATATTTGTTAACTGTACTTGACTTGGTTTTATTGTTGAAGAATCTGATTTTATGTTTATTTAACTTCATGTTTTGGATAAATGTTACTTTAATAAAAAAACTCCGTTACTTTGGGCTTTCTTACTTACAACTAACAGGAATCCTGGATTAATTCTCAAAACCAGCTATCCGAAAGCAAACACTGTTACGACGCCCAAACATACTTCGCTACATATTTTGGGCGTCCGAACAGACACCGTCATATAATTTGGCGCCCGAACAGGTTATTTTTTTTACTATATTTTGGTGCCGTTACTTGTGAATATAACAACATTTTGTAGTAGCATTCTCTAGTTTGCAAAAAGATAGAAATAATTCGCCCCATCTTCTAAAACTATTGCTTTGGGAAATTTAAATACAAATGATTCAAAGAACAGAGCAATAAGTTATATTATTTATGTTTCAATTAAATGTCATGCGGCGAACTGTGAAAGTGCGAAAAACCAGAAGAGAAGCAAAAACTTCGTTCCAGCAGTATAAATTGACAACTAATTCCCGACTGTTTAGATATACGCATTAAAAAAAGTTTTTCAAACCGTTTGTGATTTTCTGCTGGAACAAACCTATTAATAATGTTTGTCATTAACAATTAGTCAAAATATTCAAGACCTGGCTGTTACATCTCATATTCAGAGAGCATAGAAAATGTTTCAGCGTCAGCCAATCGAATGTTTAAATTGATAATATTTCATATATCCATTTTTACTAACACAAAAGCCAGACAACCCTGTACAGGGTGGGCAAATTTCGATGTTTGTGTTTGGTAACTCGGTAACTGTAAGAGATACAAAAAAAGATATACACATTCTCGATCTCTTTTTTTTGAGACAAATTTACTGGCGAAATCAAAAAGTTGCTATCGTCTTTTGTTTTCGAGATATAAACAAAAGTTCGATTCTTCGACTTTTAGACACATGTTAATATCTTGGTTGTTTGTAAAGTTATGAAAAAACAACTTTTATATTCTTCAGACACTTTTTTCTGTATAATACAGTGGCGTCGAGAAAATTTAAAAAAGGTGCAATTTCTAGTTATGGCATTAAGTTGTATTTTTTTTTAAATAGGAATCATAGTTGGCTATGGTTTAGTTAAAAAGGAAATATTTTTATCTTTCAAACTATATATAATATAGGGGGTCGCTTTTCATGTGTAAGTATTTAATAGCGAAAATAATCTTTTAGGAGATTACTTTTTTGCGTTTTTTTTATATTTATTCCAAGTAGGCGTGTTTTCATCTATGACAGTGTTTATCCATTTGTCAGTAAATTGCATATTAATAATTTTGTTTCCGTCATAATTACACCCCATTTAATCGTAATAGTGAAGATGTGTCTAAAAGTCGAAAAATCGAACTTTTGTTTACAACTCGAAAACAAAAGACAACAGCAAATTTTTGTTTTCGCCAGTGAATTTATCTCAATAAAAAAAGAGATGCAGAATGTGTCTTCTATTTTTTTGTATCTCTCACAGTTACCGAGTTACCCTATACAAACATCGAAATTTGCCTACTCTTGTACTATGCATTTGTGAGGACGAAATTTTTATCTGGGGCAATCACTCTATTATTTATTTAAAAATAAACGAAAAGGTACTGAGTACTTTTCTCAAATATGTATGTTACAAAAAAAATATCTTACTCTTCGAACTATCCAAACATTTGACGACTGAAACAAGTATACTATAACCCACCAAAAAGTGTCTTAAATTACACCGGAAAACATTTCAGTTTGAATATTGAAAAAACGTTGGTGTTCTTGTATGGTATCTGTATGTATGTCTGTCGACCATTTTTGTAGCCTTGATAACTTCCGAAGCACAATATTAAGAACGTTTTTTTTTTTTTGGTTAAGAACACAAATATACGACACTGTATAAAATTTTATTTCTAGGTGTTCCCTAGGTCGAACAAACTATTAATTTAAGTAAATTCTACTATATCAGAGTAAAATAGTAGTTACATTCGCAGCAGGCAAAGTTCGATTACACTTTTTCCATGTTTATTACCTAAGATAATATCACAGTTATTCCTGTAACCCATGGGGTAAAATTTTCAAAATCATGTGAATCTTATGCATACAGATTTCCAATTTTTCACCACCATTCAAATATGTCCGAAGAGTCAACTTGCAGTTTGGCAATATTGCAAATATTTCAATTCTCACTTAGAACGAGCGACCTAGCTGCAGTTTCTACTTAATTTTTCAGTTTTGTAACATATTTAACAGTCGTAAAATTGATATTAAGAACACAGAGTTTGCATGCGAATAAGTAACAAGATTGTTAAAGGCGCGAAAACATAAACAGTTTTACAGATTTTTTTTAATATATCAGTAAATTTATTTTTGTGTGTGCGGTCAGACTAATTTCAAACGCGAATATATCATTTGTGTACTTAATTAACACTTTTAGCACCTTATATCCTTATAATAAAAGAAGAGCAGACCGTTATCTTGATAAATACTTTTTGCTGCTCTCCCTAACAACCCTTCGTGGTGTTTCTTTGAAATATATGGGATCACTGAGAATACCCCTGTTTAAGTTGTCCCTAAACAATGAAGATCACTATCATTACAAAAGTTGTTATAAATAATGTACGTTATATCGCAAGGACATAAATTTAGTTCTCTTTAAATGGCCCATAATTTTGTATTTGTCATCCAGGATTTAAATTATGGAGGCGATATAAACAATATTTTCCTTCAAAATGCCCAATTCATTGTGGTAAAATCTTAAGAAATTTATTATTGCAATTTAATAAATATGATGTTAACGAACAATTAAGTAGATAATTAATTCGATTGTTTTATAGTGAACATAAAAATTAAACCTGTATATTTGGTTTTCATAAAATTGTTATTTTTATGTAACAATTGTTTCACCACAAATTAAGTTCTCTAATACGGAACGGAGGTTACAATTAAAAAAAGAAACAAAATATAAAAAGCAAAATGTGCATTATAACAACATAATTTGGAAGTATTTCCCCTACTTGGATATTTAAAACATCTTTAATTTATTAACTTTTAAGAATTCTATCAAAGAAAATTTTGCTCCTATATGTTATGCGTGTAAAATTGCAAAATTATCATTAATACAATGGTTTTCTTGAATAAAGTGAATAGTGTATGTTAAATCTTATTTCTTGCTGATATGACTTCGTTTATGTTCTGCAACTCTTTTTCTAAAAGTTCCCTATGTCTGCCCAATATATTCTTTAGGGCACATACGTAAGATTATGAACTCTATTTTCAGTTTCTTTGCTATTTTTGTTTCTTGACTCCAAAATTTTAGTAATTTTGTAATAGATATCAATTGGTTTCAGTCTACTTGGATCCTGGGATTTGTTAACTTTTTTCAAATATTTATCAAATCTATCAAGTATCATACAGGAGAAATCCCCGGTTTTTATATAGTAAAGTTAATTAATATAGGTACCTATTTCTTGTGTACAGGGTGTTTAAAATATGAGTGTCATTATTTTAACAAGTGATTTATTAGACCAAATGAACAACGCATGTTTAATTTTTTTTGCGATCTTGATAATTTATAGAGGTGCATGCTTGTCAAAATGTAATAAGTTCTTATTATGGAATAATAAAGAATATTTAATGAGAGTTTTTTTAAAAAGTATACAGGTGGTAATGTTATGAAGCCGATAATAATAAATTAAACTCTATTATTCTCAGCACCTTCACCAGAATTCAAATACATTTTTTCTAAACAAATAATTTGTAGAGGTGCCATGAAGCACTGATTCCCCTCCCCTCTCCAGTCCATATTAGGTTTTCGAAAGTCTGACACAAGTCCACAGCAAGCATAGTCGGGCACAACCATTTTTAGAGCTAGCACATCTACAAGAATGGTCATACAGATTGAGCATATTTTCATTTTGGTATTTACCTTTAACAATGAGAGCAAGGAAGACACTACGCCGACAATTATAAGTATTAAATAATGATAAAAACGGTCAACAAATAATATAAAAGGGTTGAGATATGAGTACGACCCACTCAATTGGCAGAGGGCGTGGTCGTTTCTATCCATATTTTATACTTACAATTCCAGAATTATATCATCAAGATAATTTCGCTCCTATATTTCATGCGTGTAAAATTGCAAAATTATCATTAATACAATGGTTTTCTTGAATAAAGTGAATAGTGTATGTTAAATCTTATTTCTTGCTGATATGACTTCGTTTATGTTCTGCAACTCTTTTTCTAAAAGTTCCCTATGTCTGCCCAATATATTTTTTAGGGCACATACGTAAGATTATGAACTCTATTTTCAGTTTCCTTGTTATTTTTGTTTCTTGACTCCAAAATTTTAGTAATTTTTGTAATAGATATCAATTGGTTTCAGTCTACTTGGATCCTGGAATTTGTTAACTTTTTTCAAACATTTATCAAATCTATCAAGTATCATACAGGATAAATTCCCGGTTTTTATATAGTAAAGTTAATTAATATAAGTACCTATTTCTTGTGTCCAGGGTGTTTGAAATATGAGTGTCATTATTTTAACAAGTGATATATTAGACTAAATGAACAACGCATGTTTAATTTATTTTGCAACCTCATACCGTTACCAACAATTGAATAAAAATACATGGCATTTGGCAACAGCGCGCCACGAAATTACAGTACCAAACCTAGGACGGAGTATCACTGAACTCATTCATTACCTAACTAACCTCATATTGTTTTTGGGTGTCACCACGTTTGCAAAAGGAGTAAAATAAAATATTAGCCTGGTGTGTAAATTATAAAATGGAATTACATTTAAATAAATGTAAAACTTTAACTTTTTCCAAGAAGAAGTCTCTAATATTATTTAATTATGGCATAGATGGAGTGGCTTTGGCTCGTGTAAATTCCATAAATAATTTAGGAGTGACATTTACTAGCGATTTTAGTTGTAACCTACATATTGACACAAAAATAAAAAAGGCATATAAGATGTATGGATTTATCAGTAGGTATTTCGACCTGCTGAATCCGAATTTGAAGTCAGTTTGGACCCTACACCCTCAAATATCGAGTAAATTGAAAGACCGTAAAAAATAGCGAAAATTGGGTGTTTCGGTAATAAAAAAAAATTTTGGATCTAAACCAAGCCTAATTTTTATGTATTTCGATCCGCTGAATACGAATCTAAAGTATATTTAGACCATAAGCCGTTTTATATCTAAGTAAATTGTAAAAAAACCCTCGAAAATTGCTAAAAATGGCAAAGAATTGTGCTTATGCTGAGGAAAAAATTTTCATTTTTTATAGATTTTACAATTTTTCACATTTTCAGATTCTAAACTTGTATTTTATGTATAAAAAAATACAAGAAACGTATTTAATCGTGTTTCATAGATTTTTTTCAATTTTTTCAACTACAATTTTTTGCTATTTTATCGGTTTTTTGCGATTTTTTTGAGATTTTGAGGGATTAATGGATCAAATATATTTCAGATTTGGATTCAGCAGATCAAATTACATAAAAATCCTCTTCGATCCGAGTCTACAAAATTTTTTTTATCAACATAATCACAATTTTTTGCCATTTATAGCAATTTTCGAGGGTTTTTTACAATTTACTTGGATTTAAAACGGCTTATGGTCTAAATATACTATAGATTCGTATTCAGCGGATCGAAATACATAAAAATTAGGCTTGGTTTAGATCCACAAATTTTTTTTATTACCGAAACACCCAATTTTCGCTATTTTTTACGGTTTTTCAATTTACTCGATATTTGAGGGTGTACGGTCCAAACTGACTTCAAATTCAGATTCAGCGGGTCGAAATACATGTCGGGAGGTAGGTGGCGTCAAATGTACAAACAACTTTTTTTTTGTGTGCCGGTGTATTTAGTGGTTTGGAATACTGGTCAGTAATCTGGAATCCTAAACACATCAATAATATAAATAGGATTGAGAATATACAAAATAAATTTGTCAAGTATTTTATATAAATTAAATATTAACTATAATGAGCTTAATTACGATGATAGAATAGATATGATTGGCTTATATTCACTAAAAAAACGAAGATTTATAAACGAGATAACTTTTTCTTTCAAGATCATAAACAACAAGTATAAAGTATCGGAATTAAGGGAATATTTCCCACTACGGGTACCATCTTACACCATAAGAACTCAAGAGCTAATATATATCGAACTTCATAACATAACATATGGGCAACATTCAATGAAGCATTGTTTACTCCAAAATATAAATTACATCTAATGACATTGACATATTATTATTTAACATTACTTTTGAGCACATGAAAAAATTTTGTAAATAATTATTTCATTCGACCTTAAGGGGTATTTCCACTATATAATTTCAATTATTCTGTTCTCTAAAGCCATTAATGTTTATTACATTAAGGTTTACAAGTTTCCTTACTTTGGATTCTTTAAATGTGCTGGCTACCCTGATGACGCAATGCAAGCAGAAAGACGTATCGGCAGATATTTTAAAGTTTTTTTAAAGCGAGTGTCAACTGGTGAGTACATTGTGTTTTATTTACTTTTGGTTTTACTAGACAGAATAGTTGAAATTAAAAATAACATTATTGAGTCAGTTGTACTGAACATAATGTGCATATTATCTTTTTTGTAATCCAAGTTTCAGCGTTTTGGCAAATAGCCGGGGAAAATAATTGTTTAAAAAGATATATGTTATACTTATCTGTGATAAGATTTTTAAAAGTTAGTAAATAATAATTAGCAAAAAGAATTTTCAATTAATATTATGTTTCATTTCACTCTATATTTTAACTTTTACTAAGAAGAGGAACTTAATTTGTTTTTAAATTATTTCATTCGACCCAAAGGGGTATTTCCACTATATAATTTCAATTATTCTGTTCTCTGAAGCCATTAATGTTTATTACATTAAGGTTTACAAGTTTCCTTACTTTGGATTCTTTAAATGTGCTGGCTACCCTGATGACGCAATGCAAACAGAAACACGTGTCGGTAGATATTTTAAAAGTTTTTTTAAAGTGAGTGTCAACTGGTGAGTACCTTGTGTTTTATTTATTTTTTGGTTTTACTAGACAGAATAGTTGAAATTAAAAATAACATTATTGAGTCAGTTGTACTGAACATAATGTGCATATTATCTTTCTTGTAATCCAAGTTTCAGCCTTTTTTATCAAATAGCCGGGAAAATAATTGTTTAAAAAGATATATGTTATACTTATCTGTGATAAGATTTGTAAAAGTTAGTAAATAATAATTAGCAAAAAAAATTTTCAGTTAATATTATTTTTCATTCCACTCTACGATTTTCAGTTCTAGAATGGTATTTCCTTATTTATTTTTATGCAGAAATTCCTTGAATTAAAATATTGTAAAATTTTTAGCATATTTAGTTTTAATATAATTTTAAAGATTAGTTAAAATAATAATTTATATCAATTTTGTACTATTTAGGTTTGTAATCTGTTATGTACTGAGTAATAAATAAATAAATAAATAAATAAATAAATAAATAAATAAATAAATAAATAAATAAATAAATAAATAAATAAAATGTCCTCATAACATGAGAATTTACATTTTAATTTTTTTTCTGTAATTTATAAATTTCATAATAACTTCGGTTCCTAAGTTGGGGTGGAAAAACACCGTTTTGAATTTTATAGTGACATTTATGTTAGTGATCAATGTATATTATCTGATGATAAACATTAAATTTGGTATAATTTATTAAATAATTAAAACTAATGTGCTGGAAAATGATATTTTAAGAAATTAATCAAAACATTATGATGTTGTCACGTAAATATATTTTACAGCAAATTATCTGGTTAAATATTAATTCTCGGGTCCAAAAAATAATCTTACATCTTCTCAAATTAATAGCTAAAGCGTCAGGAAGCAAGCAATTTGTGAATGTGACTCGACGGTCTTTCAGATTTCATTCGTCTACTAGCTGAGTCATTCCCGTCGCAAGTGAAATAGATGATACGTCGACGTTGTCATAAAAAGTTTAGATTTAGTGGAGAAGTGTCGCATACACTTTGTGCTTACCTCATCCTTTCCTTTCATCACACACATTTTGGCGTCGTGTTCATTGGAATACCACGTCAGTCTTTGTTGTTCACTCAGCTCGGCGAAAGTCAGATTGTACACCACGTTCCTGCAAGATAAAAAGAAAAATGAGCATCAATCATCTATTAACTAACAAAAGGTGGCTGAATTTCAGACACACGTTGGAATCGAGAAAACCGCGAGATGTTTTAATAGCCGTGAGGATAGGATAAAATAATGTGACAAATATACAGGGTGGCAAAAAAAATAGGGAATAAATTGGAAAGGTATATTTTTTTTGTTAGTTTTTCAGGAAACCCATCGAGTGTCAAGAGATACAGGTAAAAATAAAGATTTTGTTGCCATTTCTTCGGAAATAATTGAAAAAGTTATGATGCCTATGATTTTTTTTTAATTAAACATATTTTAAAATGTGTCTAAAAAATTACTTCCGGATTAAGGACAACTACTGACCTTAACTTTCTATTGTAAACAACATCATATATATCGATGGTGTAGCACACACGTGGAAAGTGTTGGTAAAAATGAATTAAATACAGTAAACGAGTGCAAACATTTGTAATTTTTGTTTAGTGTATTTAAATCGATTAGTAATCAATAGTGTTTTGGTCGCCAGGTATCTTAGGAATGCCAGTGGTATAATATTAATTAATTTCGTTAAAATCATTTAATTGTTCTGGTATATGCAAATTTAATAACCTCATGTCGTTTGACACTGCATTTGTGCCATAATGTCTTAGTTCTTGTTCAAAATATGATTTTCTCTAACTTCTAAATGTGTCGTATAATTGCGCAACATTTGACATGACGATTTCAGTTATATATGTTTTCTCACTATTTTTGGCTCTCTTTATTTTTAAGTGATAGAAATAAACGAATATTATCATTATTAGTAACCAACGGATCATATTTTTTGCGATCTTAATAATTTCTAGAGGTGCATGTTTGTCAAAATGTAATAAGTTGTTATTATGGAATAATAAAGAATATTTAATGAAAGTTTTTTTAAATAGTATACAGGTGGTAATGTTATGAAGCCGATAACAGTAAATTAAACTGTATTATTCCCAGCACCTTCACCAGAATTCAAATACATTTTTTCTAAACAAATAAGTTGAAGAGGTGCCATGAAGCACTGATTCCCCTCCCCCCCTCCAGTCCATATTGGGTTTTCGAAACTCTGACACAACTCCACAGCAAGCATAGTCTGGCACAACCATTTTTAGAGCTAGCACCTCTACAAGGATGGTCATACAGACTGAGCATATTTTGATTTTGGTATTTACCTTTAACAATGAGAGCAAGGAAGACACCACGCCGACAATTATAAGTATTAAATAATGATAAAAACGGTCAACAAATGATATAAAAGCGTTGAGATATGAGCATGACCCACACACTCCTCAATTGGCGGAGAGTGTGGTCGTTTCTATCCATATTTTATACTCGAAATTGAATTTTGCTCAGTTTGTACTCGGACAAAGGGGCTAGCGTCAATCTGCCCCCCCTCCCCCGAAATGGCTAGCCATTATCTGCTAAAGTATCGATTTCTTATTGTTAACAGTCTTGTGCTAGCCTATTTCTGATGTGGGAGTTGTGTTCCTAAATTTTAAACAAATAGGAGGTGGTTGGGGGGCTGAGAAGAAAATTTTGACCCTTTATATGACCAGCTTTGTAAATATGCTAGCTTTGACCGCGATTGTATCGAACTGTGCTTAATGTAAGTTATTTGTACCAGAAAGTTTAATGTGAAATAGCGTCAATCTGTCCTCCGCCCTCAAATACAACCCTAAAATTGTGTGCTACCAAAAACCGGGGTGAAAAGTAACTGAAGGGGTGGCATATTGACTGAGTCAGGAAATTTAAGAAATTAAATTTAGTTGTGTGTAAATACGGAGACTTTGTCATATAGCCAATCCCAACCTATTTAAATGTACATACTTCTTAAATATTTTAAACAAAAAATTACCGAGTAAAGTTTCTTTCAAACATATTGGTAATTTAAAAAACGTCGGCACCTTGGACGGATCAAATTCGCAGACGTTTTCTATAGTACAAATAAGTTTGAACTGAAACTTATATCGAGATTTTTATATGGGTTAGAGCAATGAAGGTCTTTTTCATAAAATAAATTTAAATTAAAACGAGGATATTTTGTCCGTAACGTTTGTTAAAATAAATAGTCTGTTTACAACTTGAGCTATAAATTTTACCAGCCAACAGAACATCATCTATATTATGTCATTAGACTCTTAAAAAACCTCTACTGAATACCTCATATGCCGTATTCAGGTCACGACCCAAACTGCGACAATTGCTTGAATCGTATTTTGCGAGAATTGATGAAATTCAGTTATTTATCTCCAGGTTCAAAGGATAAAAGGTGATGAATGTACTAAGAAAAGGAAAATTGCGCATGAGCTTCTGGAAGATATTGTGAATGCAGCACGTATTGCAGACAATATAATTTGTCAGAGTGCAATGGATTATTGACTTATTTATAGTGATTGTTGCAGACTGCACCCAGCAATCAATTGTCACCTATCTCACAACAAACTTGGCATCTTAGGAGGAATGCCAGACATATCAGGATTGTTTTACTTAATCTAAAAAGAGAAATTTCCAAGGACTGATGGAAAATACCTCTATAGAACATATTAAGGTGTGAAATTTCGTACGACTACCCCATATTACTTCTATTTTTCATGTAGTCGCTCTGTTTATAAACAATTTTAATTATTATTACACATCGGCTTAAAGCCAAGTCAATCATTTACTTGCGACAAATAATCATTAACTGTATAAAAAGTAGGCATATATATTTGGTACAAGATAAAAAAAAGAAACAAAATACGATAAATATCGAGCAATTTAATTTATTGCTTAAATCTCTATCAGGGTCACAAATAAATCTAAACAATGTTTTATTTTTCAATTAAAGAAAACAGAAAATTACTTATAGACTAATCATTTTACACTTTTTCTTCAAAAAAATTTCCAGAAAGATGATCTTTTTGTTAAATCTCTCCAGACGATGCCAACTTTGGTAGTGAAACGCGCGTCGAATGCAGTATACGGTATTTTGTGGAAAATCCCGTAAATTTTATCTCCACATCAGAGGTTGTAACCCACTTCAGGACTACGATTTTTGGTACAGATATTCATTTTGGTGTTAGAAACAACATGTCAAAAGTGCTCCTTACGTTATACGCCGAAGAAGGTGTATAATGGAAGCAATTAAGTTATCTACAAAAAAGGATTTATGCAATTTTTTTCGTAAGGGAGATAATTTTGACGCAGCAACATTCCTAAGGTGGGAGAAAAAAGTTTGCGTGCCCATTTTACTTGTGCGCACATGCTAGCTATGTTTTGAGCGACCTATAAATCTGAAATCACTTCGGTTTGGATACGGTTATTGTTTTCGATAGCTAGGAGGAAACGAGGACTGGTACGAAAGCAATGGAACGTCCTCGCCGACCTGCAAAGTTTACCTCAACTGATGTGAACTTCCAGAGATGCATGAACGTAACAGAAACCCAAGAAATTGCTGGCAAACAGCAACAATAAGAAGAGATTGATAACCATGCTGAAAATCAAATTTGCCGAAGCTAATTTCATTGTCGATCGAGCTTGTAGTGATGCCAATGTTGTCATCGTGGAAACAGCCATTCAACGGTTAATGAGGAAAATTGCTGTCATCGTTGGAGAAAGCATTGATTACTTGGCCCTACTTGTTAATTTGACTCCTCTCTTGAAACGAATCTTCTCCATGAATCCGGGGAAAGGTAGAACAAAGAGGAAGATATATATGCCAGAAAGGCTGAATAATAACATTCACACTTTACAGTACAGAAAAATAAGGGCCGTGTAGCTACTTAGTAAATGACCGAACCTGTGGATCGGTGCCAGAATAATCAGTGAGAAGAACACATCAAAATGAGCGATTGAGAAATATAAAGAAACATTCCTGCTAGCCCTGTACGGTGCATCTGTATCTGAAACATCTCTTGACCAACACCGTTTCTGTGAGAGAAAGTAGAGCAGATAATTTATCGTCTCTGCTACCAACAAGACGCTGTTAAGGAGCACTGCCCAAGGTGTATCATCAAATGCAGCAAATGGAAAAAGGAAGAGTGTTGGGGATGAAGATTAAAAGGCGGTAAGCCCTTCCTTATAACCATTTCAAAATGTTCAGCTCCTGATGATATTCCAAAAACAATATACTGCAACTGTGCGAAAGGATGCAGTTTGACATGTACTTGTTGGAAGATCGGCTTACAGTGTTCTATAGATCGTGGTAACTGCCTCAATACTCTACTAATCGGAGATTTCGTAAATACTCCAGTAAACAATTTCGCTCCTGCCACAGAAGAGATAAATGATAAAGACATTGCCGAGTGGTAGCATTTGTTTTCATATATCACTGCTATGTCAAACGTATCGCTTCTACGAAAAAATTGCATAGAACAGAGTTGGCTCCCAATACCTATTTTTTTTGTACATTCTTCAACGAGCAGAGTTCGGATCAAACAGAATTTTTGACATGTTGTTTCTAACATTAAAATAAAGATATACACCATCTTTGGGAATATTTTCGAACATTTGAACCGAAGAAAAAGTGTAAAGTGATTGACCTATAAGCAGAATAGGTAAAAGTGATACTTTCATTTCACCAGCGCCTTCGCCACAATTTTAAATCTTAAAATAATCTTGAAATAAAATGCGCCACGCCAAGAAGTGAGAGGAAACATTAAGCGTGCAATGGTGCAGGCATACAGTGTGCCCATGGATAGACGCAGCAAGGGGAAAAACTCATTTATTTTCGATTTTACAAAAATAAAGTCAATCTTCAAAAGAAATTTTGCTTATCATTGGAAGCAAATTGTTCTGGTCAAGAATTCAAAAAGATAACCGGGTGGTTAAAAACTTGGAAAATTAGTCCAGAACTATCCTTATTTTTCACTGAAATAAATATTTTGTTAACTTTTCAAATTACGTTTGATGAAGTACAGGGATTGTTTAGTTATACAAAATATTTTATAATTGTATAATTTATTTAATAGTTCTTTATATCGGTTAAAAGTTTTATAACTTGCTATAAATAACTAAATTACTATTGTTACTTGTGTTGAGCTGTTGAACTACGTAATTAATAAAATCAATTAAGAAAAATGAAATCCTGGTAGTTTAAAATTATCTATATCGCAATCCACTCCTAAAGCACAAATTTAACATCCTGGCTTTTAAATAAAGCTAGTGTAGCGTCGATGCTATACACTTCAAAGGACATTTTGTAATAGACAACTAGTAAACATGTAAAACAAATATATACAATTATTCCATACATAACTTGCATATTTTAACCTTTTTCAAAATAAATGTGTACCTATCAATTATATTCCAATGCTGTTTAAAAATTGATAACATTCTTTTCAAATTGAAACGAAACGGAAGTAAACGTGAACGTCAACCCATTCAATATTTTACAGTTACAAGTATTTTATAAAACCACCATATTTTATTTATTGCTTTTTATATAGTAATAGAAGGTGCAGGCGTTAAAGGTTACAATCTGTGACTACGGTCGTTGCACATCTGAATTAATAGGTAATTTCAGGATGCATTCTGAGAATTCAGTGAAATTTCAAGATAATGAGGTTCAGTTTGCTCAAGCATAATCACGTCTTTACGTTAAAGAATTAGGTGTTGTATTTTAGGGCTAGTTTCCTCATCTGCTATTAAATTTATTTGGTAGACAAATGCATTCCTCGAAAATTTTCATATTCAAATGTGACTGGTTGAAAGTAGCTTAAAAAAGTTGATTGAAGATGAAGTTACTTTGTGAAAATCAATTTTGATTTAAAAAATTATAAACACTTTTTATTACTTGTCTAATTTTTACCTTATTTATTAAATTACACAAAGAAACTAAATCCATTAGACCAATGGTTTTCTACACAAATGCACCGACACGTAAGTTATCTGAATTACTTAATAACGAGTTTAAATCTATTACAAAAGTTAAGCCCAAAAATACAATTAATAACTCCTTAGACTTAACAGTAAAATTAAACAGCTTAAACATTGACCCAACTCTATAAAATTAGTATCGTTTGATGTGTCGAATATGTTTCCTAATTCTTCCTTTAATTTCAAATATACTAGAAAAATGCAAAATTATCCCAAAATTAAAAAAATGAAATAGTGCAAACATTCAACTTGTGTTTAGATCAAAATTATTTCCAATTCAATGAGAACATCTTCATACAAAAAACAGGGCTCCCTAGAGTTCGCCACTTAGCCCCCTTTTATTCGACATATTCATGAATAATCTTGGAAAAACTAATTGGATTCTCCAATATCAAAAAAACATATTATCTTTTGGTACAGGTACGTTGATGACATCCTAATAGATTTTAAAGGGACAGACAGACAATTAAAAATACTCCTCGATTTTATCAATAACACACATAATAATATATCTTTTACCTTAGAAACAGAGAACGATAATAAATCAATAAACTTTCTCTACTTAACTATAAAAAAGACATAAAACATCATTTTCCTATAATATTTACCACAAACCAACTTTTACAGACGCCACTATACCCTTTAATTCCTATAACCCTCTCTCCCACAAATTAGCCGCATATCAATCTATGACACACCGAGCCTTCAGCTTACCTCTATCAGAGACAGATTTAAAAGAAGAATTAGACACAATAAGACTTATAGCACAATGTACGACATTTCGACAACTATTTTAGAATCCATGACCACCTTTGACTAAGATAATTTTTGATATCACGGTACTTTTGACTCTGAATGAGCAACAATTATTTTTTACAGTTAGATATAGAAAAGTCACCAAAAAATCACCAATTATTAGCTTTTTAATTGAAAGTTTAAATGTCGCAGTAGTAGGTTAATATGGTCGTCAATGAGCGAGAAAAAACTTGCATAACGTGTGCCAGGGCGACAGATGTAAGACCCCAATATATGACAATTTGCTATTTCCATATAAAGCGATCAACCCTCAGAATTTATGAATTCCTGTTGTACGCACATTCCTGCAACTGTGGCCTTTCTCGCTATTTTAAATTCACTCCGCGATCATAATCATGTTGATTTAACAAGTAATATTACCATAAAGATTACAATCAATGGGAAAATGTGTACACATTCATATCAAAAGTCAATATCATATCGGTACATGTCGGCATTGTGATTGGAAAACCAGTTGAGCATGCAGAAATACAAAAGTGGCCGCTTCCAGGGCAGATAAGCAAGATTTCAATTTGGGAATTTGGAAGTGTTGGATTTGAATATAGCTGACGATGTTGGGGCTCAAAGGTGGCCGTTTCTCATACCAATAAAGTGTGCTTTGGTCTGAGAATCGATCTGCCATGGCCCCATTTATCCCACTGCTGACACCACATTTGAACATGCAGAATAGAACAGGTACGGACTGGTACCGCCTCATATTCATGAAAATATATTGATTAAATTATAACTCATTCAGTATTAAAAACATATTCGACCATCATATGACGAAGCATTGCAGATTAAACCGAATGAAGAAATTAGTTCTAAGGTGAACGAATGAAATGGCTGTCGAACGTTGCGAATAAAATACAAGGTGTGACTTTACTTAAACCTTCAATGTGAGTAAAAAATATACAGGGCCTCCAAAAAATATAGCTTTAAAATATTTTAATACTAAAGTCAAGAAATTACTTTCAAAATCATCAATATAAATAATATAATATATAATTAATTTATCAAATAACCTAACAGTATTATTCATTACTTACAGATATATCCTTAATCAACGCCTTTTCTTTTTCAAACCTCTCCTTATTGAGGGGGAACCTTAATAGTCGATGAATTAGAGAATTAAAACTCGCCATTTTGTGTTGAGCACAATGGTGGGGGTCCTTAGGGATATATTTTAAACTACTGGTATTTTTTCTGTATAGGTATGGCAAATTCCAACTTATTTTCACTATTTCTACTTATTAATACATCTAAAAATGGTAATTGTCCACAGTTTTCACTTTCATATGTGAATTTAGCTGACGCGAAATGACTGTTTAATTTGGAAACAATGTTGTCAATATCAGAGACACTTTTTTTATAAAACCCAAGCAGCACATTTCGTAAACTCTACTGTGTAACCATCAGTGAAATTTTAAAGGTTTCCGCAACTAATGACCATTACGTAATGAAAACGAACCTTCTACCAAGCATTCACCAAAATTAGGGCTGGGAATCGAATACGAATAATTCGAGTATTCGAATATTCGAGTATTCGAATACGAATTATTCTAATGGGAAATTATTTGAATATTTGAAATATTCGAATATTCGAATACTCGAATATTCGATTACACGAATATATTCGAGTATTCGAATATTTGATTATATTTGAAGTAAATTTGAATATTAAAATATATTATTAAATTATGTACGAATAGGTATGCAGTTATGCATCCAACCAAAATAGGTAGATAGTAGGTATAGGTGGGTACCTATTCTAAAATTCAAATATATAAATAGAATACATTAGTGGCACGTTTTACTCCCAATCAAACTATTCCATCTCTTTCTCGCCTCGACCTTATTCTTACTGTACTAAGGAGGGGATAAAATTAAATTTTAAATTTTAGAAAACCTGTAAATATTTAACTACTGACTTTTCATGTATTTGTTTTACCTTCACAATCTGCGTCTTTTTTAAAAACATTCTAATTTTAGAGCACTCATTTTTTTCGAAAAGGAAAAATAGATGCAGAAGTATAATAAACTTAGCTCTGTTTTCGTTTTATTTAAGCTTCAATAGTTAAATGTGAACAATAGCGCCTCAATCTTAAAATACTAACTAAATAATTCTGACCCTTAAAGCACATGTACACGAGACATACGCTATTGTGGGTATGAAAAGCAAATTAAATTGCCTGCTTACTGGATTACGTCACGTCTATCCAACCAAATACTCAAATAGAGTATTCACTATTCACTAGTATTCAGTGCTATACCTATTAATAATGAATATTCGAGGATCCGGATTATTCGGATACCTATTCGAATAATTCGGATTATTCGAGTATTCGAATATTCGAATTATTCGAATAGTTTGAATATTCGAATATTTTTTCGAACGAATATTCGAATATTAGTATCTGAAAAATTCCCAGCCTTAACCAAAATGGGGAATAGTTATTACGGAGCAATTACCATTCTTGAACCTATCCTGTTACGTGTTGCCAACTAGGTTATTACGTAAACGGAACGCAACCAAGTAATAGAAATTACTAACATTTGGAATAGCTCTTTAGTGGTATGAGAGCGAACTATATTTTGCTCTTTCTCGTTCGAATAGCAAAATATAATGTACTGCAATCGGACTTACTGATTGTGAGTCTGAAGTCAATATGTCCAAGTTAAGTCAATTGAATGAAATATATGTAAGTAATAAACAATAACGCATTCACTCTGAGTGTGGAAATTAAAATGACTACTTGTTTTCTGTAAAATATTACCATGATATTTCGATAAAAAAGAAAATTGTTTTTTCGAAAAAAAAATTTTTCAAAAATTATTTGTAAAATCAAAAATACAAAATGTTTGATGAAAAACATACCTCTGTCCGAGTTCGAGGCATAATAAAATGAGTTTGTGGATTTTTATGTCAAACATTCGCATGACTCATGAAGATTAATTTTACAGCAAACTTTTACTGTTTACCTCGGGCACAACATGCTTGTGCCCGAAGTGATTTTGAGTTAAAATGTTAACGTTCTTAATTAAATTTTTACATATAATTCTAATATCTAATAATAAATTAACCTAACCTAGATCGAAGATATCCGAAATTATCCGCTAGCTTTACCCACTTAAAATATGTGAACATGATTGCAAAGTAAGGTTTCTAAATAAAAAAACTGGGTTTTTAGATTTTTTCTTAAAAGATAACACTTTAATACAGGTTTATTCACAAGAAAAAAAATAGGTAAACAACTTACCTTCGTTAACAATGCGTCTATTTGAGATTATTAAAGTTTTATTAAATATCATAAAATTCATAGATGTTACGGAAAAAATGGTAAATCTGGTGTTTTTTGTTTTTGGTCATATTTAGGCTTATATAGTTGGTAATAGAATAATGGTAAAATAGTTGACAATAAGAAGGTTTGTTTTCAGTTTTTGTATTTTAAAGCGCAGTAATAAAATAAAACAATAACGATCTCTTTGCCTTTATTTCTTGTACCTGACAATAAATAATGTAAAATATACAATTTGGTTTCATTAAAACTTTACCAGAACCCAGAATCAGACAAGCAAAACAAATGATTCATATCAAGCAGAGACAACCACAAGACATTCAAGTACATATAAAAATGTGTTCGGTTTTAGGTATAATTACTAACATATTTCCATCCTTGTTGTACATAGGTGTTTCTCAATGAATCTATATTTGTTGCAGTTTGGGAAGATTTTCGTCGATGCCTCTGGCAGTACAGGAAACGTCATCGTTGATGTTGGATCCAGTCGCCATATTATTTGTTTTGATGCTGATATTGTGTGGTTTATGTCGTTTTTTTATTTTATATTGGATTACGAACTGTAAAATACTGTGACTTTTAAATACTATTTTATTTGAACTTTTTATTAGTGTTAGTGTAATATATAATTTTATTATAACCATGCCACAAAAACATTGTCTTAATTGTGGATTCAATGTAGACCTGGTGGAAAAAAATGCACTATTTTCCAGTCAATGACCAAAAGTAAGTTTGTGTTTTGTGTTTTAAAAGTATTTAAATGAAATTGTTTCCTTCTTGTTAGGTCCAAAATTTGGCCAGAGATGATGGGAATAAAATGTGTTCCTGATGTATCACTACACACACCTTTTGCCATAAACCCAAGATTTCTGTTATAGTCACTGAATTCATCTTTGATAATGTGAACTTCTCATGGTATTCCTGTTCTGACCATTATGAAACTGTAACCAGGGAGATCGTGCAAGCTGTGTGGAAAATTGGGATTCTTTGGTGGTGTAAAAAGAAAAAACCAAGAAAACATCCAGAATCATAAGGATGCAAAAAAATCTAAACATAAGCTGACGACATTCCAGCATCGACAGTTGTTAATATGAGGTTTGTTCCAGCAGCAGTCAGAAACAGTTTGCAAACTATAAAATAAATAAATTTGTTTTATTTTATTAGCTTCTTATGGCTTGATAACTTTAATACTATTATTAATTTTTTTTTTATAATTTCAAAGTATTGATGTTGCTTGAAACTGTAATATATACATATGCGCCTACATAATAAGTTTATATTTACCCAATAATTATTAATTAGGTATATAATTTATGTACCTACGAACAAGTACTTCTTCGTTCTTGTGTAGGATATGTATATTTATTTGTAAAAACCTATCGGTGTTTGTAATATGTTTTGTTAACGAAAACTTTACCTAAGCAATTAAATATTATTACTATTATTATATTTATTAAAAGTATTATTAAATTGCAGTCCACATTGTATAAATAATGTGTAGCATTAATTGATGTTGATACATATATCTGGGATGTTGGGAAGCAAATGTACATTTTTTTTCCTTATTGGTAGGCTTAATTATATATTTTTTGTACTTGCCATATAGGTTTTGTATTACATAGGTACCTGTTGTTCAAGAAAGTATTATAATCGTTATTATTTAATTGTAAAATGTGTAACTTTTTGTTTAGCCATTTATTTTTCTGTGGTTTAGATTATTTAAAATATTTTCATAATTATTGCATTCGTTGTGGCTTGTTATTTTATTGATTTTCTATCAATAAACGATTTATTTTACCCGTTTTGTTTTATTTCTTCATTAAAATGTAATTGAAAATATAACAACAGCCAACAAAACGCATCGCGCGCTTTTTTAAATCACGGCTCATAATCGCGCACGCCATCTATTCCAATCTTCCCAAACAGTAGACCAGTGCAATATTCCGAATAGAAACAATACAAGTACTTGAATGCGAAGTTAGTTATAGGACGACAACAATTCTTGACCACAATATGTGTTCTTGACCAGCCGAATGGTTTCGATTTTAGGCACGGAAATGTTAAGCAAAAAAAAAAACGAAAGGGAAATTTTTGTTTTGGCACTGTTGCGATTTATGAATTTAATCGATTATTTCAATATCATTCCCAATGATCCGAAATTATCTCCTTTAAAATAATATCTGAATTAGATCCGAGTCTGTCTGATTATCCGCGTTTCGGATAATTATCCGCTGATTGGCAACACTGGTAGAAATAGAGCCTTGAAAAGAAACAAACATAAAAAAATATATACATGTTATATTTTTGAAAAACCCATACATTCGGATTCTAATTGTATTTAATTCGAATTAACGGTATTTTAGGGCAAACTGTTAATGTTTACAAAGGGTAATAAACTTTTAATCATGTTGCACATTGATTGATTGATTGATTTGGCCTTTTTCATGTTCTTTCTTTTTATGTCGTATCTCTTCACTAGACACTTAAATTTAGTTCAAAATTGAGGATAATATCATAAGAGCTTTAGGAAGTCTCTGCAAAATGTTATTTATCACTTCTTGCTGGAAATTTGTCACGGAGAAATATGTGCAGGATCTTACACAGCATATTTTAGATGCAGTCGCCTAATCCGTTCTGTAATTATTCTATGCGCTAAAAAGTCACTTGTGTTGTGAACACCAAACTCACAACGAAAAGCACTTTGGATATCAACAACAGGGACTAGTTTTTATAAAACATTTTACAGCGAATACCCTTTTATCTGTTGACCAACGATCAATAACAAACAAAATCTAGCTGTCTATGTTGATGTGTTACTAAAATATTTTTTTACTGTATTATAGAAACAACGAACGGCTTTCACGATTTTTTGTTACATTACAAATAATGTTTATACAAGAAGCGTAGGTACATAAATAGCATAAAAATAACAATAGCACATGAACAAAAATTATAGATGGTAAATAAATAAGAGAAATCTGTTTGGTAGAAAATTATGCTATTTATATTATAAATTATTACTGAAATATATTCAAATTCCCTGATGTTCCATGATTTTTTATGACCACTCCAAATCCTTAGCATTTTTAGATTATTAAAGTTTTCCAGTCTGACAAGACCTCTCTACAGGGTGAGTCGACGCACGGTACGATAATGTCCAATACCTTTTTTATTGAAGTTTACCGGGTGTAACAGGATCATGGGTACACCCTCCTTTTTTCCTTTAGTTTTGAAGATAAACGATTAAAATTTGGAACATCCTATATGTTTAATGAACGCCACTTTTTGACATTAAAATGATTTGTTTCCACTTCGGGTTTCATCGGAAGTGACACTAACTTTTGATTTTCAAATGGAACATTATTGCATTTTTGAATTCTGCATAATTTTCTGAATTCAACGATACCACATAAGTGACATTTCAAACGTCAATATTTGTCTTATTTTAATTTTTAGTTTTCCATTTATTCTAATTGATCCGTGTAGTGCTAGAAAAATCTAAATCCCGTCGAAAATACTAAATTATATGATTTATGAACAAATAAGGTTCATCAAAATGGTTTTTGGGACAAAACACAATTTTTTTTAAATGGAACTATATTGAACCATGGTACTATTAATAAGGAATTTATTCACATGCATTATTAAAATGTGCGATAAATACAATCAAAATTACAGCTAAGAGAAAATACGAACATATAATTTTGTTGTAATTAAATGGTAGGAAGTGACTAAGGTGGCTTTGAAAACAATGAAATATTTAGCTTGTCAAACATTTGTTGGTTTACAGGTGTTTTTATTGCGTCTTTAAAAATTGTTTAAAATTCTTTTTAATTTTGCCAAACTGCCGAAAATTTTTTATACAAGAGATGAAAAAAGTGGACATGATAATTATTTATGGGGAATGTAGAAAAAGGCTGTTACGGTTTGCACCTTGAATGGATATTCTGATTGACAATGTCCTGCGAGAAATTATTTTAATCGTGTTGAAAAACAATTCCGAGGAGAACCCAACAATAATCCCGAGGAAACGGAAATTAATGTTTTGGCTCAAGTAGAAGTTGATAAGACTGTATCTTTAAGGTAAATTACGTTTGAATTAGAGATCAGCCATCAAACAGTAAGCCGAATTTTGCATAAATACAACTCTAAATCTTTTAAATACCAATTGCACTAGCACTTGTACAAAAATGATCACCAACTGGACTATTGCAATTGGATTTTAGAGAATAACGTGCAGCCAAATAATGATTTTTGGGAAGAATTTTATTTTCACTCGAGTTTATGTTAACGAATTTGTGGTTATTTAACCGACAAAATACGGGACATTGGTCACAAGAAAAAAAAATAATTAAAGGAGGGTCATTTTCAAGAGCGATCGGTTTCAATGTTAGGCTTGGGATAATTGATGGTACAATAAATGGTCCAATAATATTTAAAGGAAGCTTGACTGATGCCAGAAGCCTGGGATTCCTGCTAAATGAGATTGAGGATATTATAAATAAATTACCTTTGGATTTAGGACAGGGAATATAAGATGGCGCTCCTCCACAAAATTCAAGGATCGTAACTGATTACCTTCAACAGAGATCCAAAGAAAACGTCATTTCGACGAATGGTCCTGTCAGGCGCCCTCCAAGGTCACCTGATATGACTCTCCTAGATTCTTTGTTTGGGAAACATATTGTCTAGGCAACCGCCGTCACATCCCCTGAAAATTAGGAGCTACGAGTAAGATGCGCAATTAATAGAGATACAGCTATGCGGGTTCAAAAATGCATTGACGTTAATGGGCAGCATTTTGAACAACCATTGTAATGTTTTATATTCCTATTTTCTATTCCAAAGCCACCTTATGTAGGTATACTTAGATAATTATAATTAAATTGTATATTCTTATTTTCTTTTAGCTGTAATTACTTCCTCACCCCTCAAAGTGAGGATGTTATGTATTCGTGAAAAGAATTTTGAAAATTTGTATTGCATTTCTGGACGAATCTCGACGTATTATGACGATACACAAAATTTCAGACACAAAAAAATGTTTTGTCTGTGTGTCTGTCTGGTTCGCGAAAGCAGCTACAGTTTTTAAGATAAAGCTTTCAAATTTGGTACACACATTCTAGAGGTCAAGGAAGAGATTGAGTTCGTTGATGAACAAAATCGGTCCCAATGTCTAAACAAAATATTAGTGACATTCAACCAATGCGACTTTTTTGAAACGTCAAAATGTGACTTTTTTGAAACGTCAAACTTTTTGAAACGTCAAAAATTACTTTTATTGTATGTTGGAGACAACGTTGCCAACACGAAAATAATAATTATGTGAACCAGTATTACGCGATAATTTGAGGACAGCGAATTAACGCAAATTAAATATTCATATCGTGTGATACTGGTAAGATAAGTTAAAATAAGTTAAAATAATGGCTTTCAATATATTCACATACTTTATGAATATTTATATATAAGTGGTTTACAAGAAAATGTCATCCACAATGTTCTGGTTTAGCTCTACTTTAAATTTATATATTTTAGTTGTCCACTTAGTGGCCCTTGTTAGTATAAATGTATGTTTCAACCTCTATATGTCTGTCATAGGCACAGTACATGTTGAAGGTAATATATTAACGATAAGGCTGGAAATGAATGTTAGGAGAATTTTAGCATGTAAGTTAAAACAACTCTCATAAAAAAAAACAATATAACACGAACCCTTGTACAGTTCAGACCTATTTCTTTAATAAACTCAGTAAAATATGGATTTTACTTAATTTAGCTGTAAGCAGAAAACAAAAATAGTTCCAGTTACAGAAGATGTCACTATCAAAAACAAAATTATAGAAAAAAATATACAGTCCACTATTAGCTCAATAAAAACAAATAAACAAAAATAAAAATAAGTTTGAGACGAAGAATGTTAGCACGTTTGAGCTAGCGTGTTTAACTCCGGCACACGTCGAGTTTTACTACGGTGAGGAAGTTTTGATCCCCAAGTAATTGGCAGCGGTTTTTTGATTGTATTTATGGCATATTTTAATAATGCATATGAATAAATTTCTTATTAATAGTACTAATAACTGGTACCACGATACCAACATAGTTCCATTTGAAAAAATTGTGTTTCGTCCCCATGGACATTTTGATCAACTTTATTCTCTCATAAATAACAGAATTTGGTATTTTCGACGGGATATCGATTTTTCTAGCATTACAGGGATCAATTAGAATAAATCGGAATAGTCAGGACACACTTAAATGGGAAACTAAAAATTAAATTAAATCAAACTAACTACATATGTATGATGTTCCAAATTTCCAAGTTTCCAATCGTTTATCTTTAAAAGTAAATGAAAAAGGGAGTGTACCACGATCCTGTTACACCCGGTATATACAAGTCTTAGAAGAAGAGTTATACCACTTTTTAAGAGATATTGACACAGATACCCAGAAATGTATGTGGCACCAACAAGATAGTGCTCCAGCGCACTATCTCAGCCAAGTTAGTGCGCACCTAGATGATGTTTACCCAGAAAAATGGATTGGTGGTGGCGGCTTTATTCCATGGCCTGCGAGGTCACCCGACCTCATACCACTCGATCTTTTCAGTGGGGTTACCTTTGACCTTACATGGTGGTAAACTAATACTTCCTCTTTAATTTTATGAATCAAACATTGTGTTTGAATTTGAAATTAACATTTTCAAATTTTAATCAAACATTCAAATTCTAATAATACATTAACATTATTATTTCAGTTGTTCAATCAAGCATGTATCACCATTATACCTTTGACGAGATAATAGTTTGCACGTGTTTATCGATTGCGTATCGTTTATAATCGTGTTTCTGATATTCCAGGTCACTTCCTTGTTTAAAGTAATATATTTTGCTTAGCACAGTTTCGAATCAGAAACGACACTAATGGCTGTATCTACAGAAGTAGGACGTTATAACAAATTGAACCATTAAAGTTGCTGTAGTTGACTATAAACGTTGAATTCATGTGATTATTTGTACTTTAGTAAATCTAGACACATAGCAGACATGTCTTCTCCAATACGGCAGCACAATGCAAACAAATTGCATGAGGGATGAAGTTTCGACTACTTCAGTAGATGATTTCAGCTTTCGGTGTTCAAGAAATATGTGGTGATACATAGAATTATGTTAAGGTGATCTGCACTTTAACATTTTAGATACCTCTGTCGCTTTGTAAACGTTGTTAACGATAATATCTTGTCGAGAGTTCACAGTCAAAGGAATAATTTGCAATTGATTGAATATTTTTATTCTATTCACTAGTTCAAAAACCGAACATAAACCGAAATGATTTGAATTTACTGTTACCGAGCCACGCGTCACAAATTAATTATTAATAAACACCACGGGTAATACAACCCTCCGTATCCCTGAAGGTATCTCAATGTACCTCATCGTGCTACACGTTTTGAGACAATAACACATACCCATATAGATTGAAAAGCCTGGACTCCAGGATGAGTGGCAAGTGTCCTTACCACTCGACCACGAAGCCACTATAGTTTCAATGTTTGTCCGAAATGATTCTCAAAAATATTTCTCAATCTCATGGTTAATATTCATGGTCAATTCATACTGGTAGTCACCAGTATGAATTGATGGAATTCTGATAATCCACTTTCTATGAAACCTACGAATACGAATTATAATTAATCGGAGACCCTTTTCCGATGATGATTTTATTCCTGTGGACTAATTTTTTTTGTAATACATATACTCACGTGGATACCCTTGAGAATAATAAAAAAATATATGTTCAAATACTATTTATCTTTTTAATTATATGGGGAGTCAGTCTGATGTTACTATTTATAGTCCGTCCCATAAGTTTAAAAATTAGGTCCCGTGAAGAAAGCCAGGTACTTTCTTTTCCATTTCTATATGTGTGAGAATACCGAATTGCCTTGATACTACTTTCAAAATTGCGTTGTTTTAAAATGGTGGCCATTTGTATACTGTAACACATATTTTCTATTAACTCGGTTCTTTATCAGCCAATTTTAATCCTTATTTTCTTTAATTGCAGCATTTCTTATGTTCCTTATTTTGTACTATTACCATTTTTATGTATATTTAACTGTTTTTCTGTAAATTCTAATAAACTAAAAACATTACGGAATTTTTAGCCGATCATTGTTTTGGTGATGAAGACTTTGTGAAAATAGTGTCGAAACTTGTGAACCAGATTTTGGTATTGATGAAGTAACTGTAGACAGTGAAATAGATGAGAATGTTTCTCTTGTTTAACTATAATAATTTTTGTTTTCAAATGATATGTGCGTATAGCTTTAGATTGAATATTGTTCTTACTATATAATTCTTTTTTTGGCTTCAATATAACCGTTATTTTTCTCATAAAATACAGACTTTTAACTAGTAAGGTTAAACAAAAAATTCATTCAAATTGGATCAAAACGAAACGATACAATCGGTCAAAAATTCAGTAATATTTTTAGTTTTTTTAGAATTTACGGGAAAACAGATAAATATACATAAAAATGGTAACAGCACAAAAAAAAAGATCATTAACAATGTAGCAATTCAAATAAAATGTATATTGAAATCGGATGATAATGATTCGAGTTAAGAGTAAATACATATTACGGGATACAATTGGCCGCCATTTTGAAACCACGCTATTTTGAAAGCGGCACCAAGACATTTCCGCATCCCAACATATACCGGGTGACCCAGGAATCATGTACACCCCCATTTTGTTCTTTATTTTTATGTTTATACATAATTTGAAATTTTTTTGACATCTGGTCTAACCGGAAGTGCCGTCATCGATTTTTTTTTAAATATCACCCAATTTTTTATCGATATTCTGTTAAATGTCAAAATTCTGCATTTTCCCGTTTTATATTTTATTTTAAATTTAAAACAAGATAGATTTATTGGGGTTTAAAATAAAATAAAAAAAGGTTTAGTGCCATATCCCAAAAAAAAAAAAATTATGCAGCTATGTGTTTCGGAGTTATTGCCCCTTATCAGCGTATCGTATCGTAGCGTATCGTAGCTAAGGAATTGGATCTAGGATGGGATAGATCAGGAACAAGACCTAAAATTAGGCTAGGAGTACAGTACACAGTACTCAATTAGTGCTTTCATGTACCCATGTGCCACAAATGGGGCCTCGATGAGCACAGTCGACACACAGAGCTCTATGTGTACTGCTCGTTTCCACCTGGCACATTCGTGAAAAAAATGTTGAAAATTTGTACTGCATTTCTGGACGAATCTCGACGGATTGTGACAAAAAAATACACAACATTTCAGACAGAAAATATTTTCTCTCTGTGTGTCTGTCTGGCTAGATCGTGATAGCAGCTACAGTTTTTGAGATAAAGCTTTCAAATTTGGTACACACATTCTAGAGGTCAAGGAAGAGATTCAGTTCGTTGATGAACAAAATCGGTCCCAATGTCTAAAAAAAAAATTAGTGACATTCCACCAATGTGACTTTTTTGAAACGTCAAAATGTGACTTTTTTTGAAACGTAAAAAAATGTGACTTTTTTTGAAACATCAAATTGACTTCTTTGAAACGTCAAACTGACTTTTTGAAACGTCGAAGTGACTTTTTTTGAAACGTCAAAAATGTGACTTTTTTTGAAACGTCAAAAAAATATGACTTTTTTTGAGACGTCAAAAATTACTTTTATTATAAACTCCACCACACGTCGAGTTTTACTACGGTGAGGAAGTTCTGATTCCCAAGTAATTGGCAGCGTTTTTTCAATTAAAAATAATTTGTTCAACAAATTACGGTTGACAGTTGAACGCAAAAATGTATAAATGAATATACATATATTATCATCCAAAAAAATATATTCTAAGTTTTAACCCTTCAACATTTTCAATTCTAGAGCAGTTTATTCCCGGAAATTTTCGCGAGTCTGCGGCACGTTCGTCGCAAAGATCGTTTGCTGTGTTAAAAATATTTACTAAATATTATTGAAATTTTGCATAATTATTCATAATACATTTAACAGTACAAAAATTTAGAGCACGTTACCTGTATTATTTTTTATTTTACAAGGTTTGCTCCTAAATTTCTTATACGCTCGCGTGGCGTATAAAATATTAAACGCTTGCTGTATTACAAATATTTATTCAACCTTGACTAAAGTTTATATGCTTATTTGAGACGTATTAACCTAACGTTTCTGAAAGTTTTAGCCATCTAAGTTCAATTTATTCAATTATACAGCAGTTTTCCCCGGATTTTTCGCGCGTCAGCGGCATGTTCGTCACAAAGATTGTATGCTGAAAACATATTTGTTAAAAATATTCGATGAATCATAATGAAATTTTATACAATTTTTTTAAACACATTTCCCATTTTACAGCTATTTTTCCCCGAAAAATTGACGGAAATTCATTTTTTTTGACGACCTGTTCCTAATCAGCGACCCCAAAAATTCCTTAGATAATATTTTCCCGTCGAAAATCTGACTTAATGTACGAAATCTCAAAATTATACAAAGTTAAAAAAAAATTAAAGTTAGGGTTCCAAAAATTTAATCCGACCGCCGAATGTTTCTGATTTCAAATAATGTAATACAGGAAATGTTTTTAAAAAAGTATCATTGAAGTTGGTTCAGTTCTTGTGAGTTCCGTAGTTTTGACGATTTTTCGGCTTCATTAACGACTAATAAATCATATTTAAACATTAATATTGTATATAGTTGGCAATAGTTACATCGGAAATACTTAATGTAATTATATACTGCCAGATATGGCGGTGAAATAAACTACTCTTTGTTGAAAAAAACAAACTTTGAAAACGAATCAGGATCTTGATACATATTCTATTCTTTAGAGAGCCTTTAAAGTAAATTACCATTGTTCCAGTCCGGTTCTGTATGTAAGAGATCGTTATTGGTATCAGGCGAGACCGCACAATATTTTTGGTTCTCCTGCATACATTGGCCTTCTAAACTGCTGTATTATTCTTAAGAATTCTTGGTCGAGTCAGTTTTATAAGCAGCATATTTTGTGGCCACCAAGGGAAGATGTCCAATGAAACCGAACTAAATTTTATAGCTCTGGGTTGCAGATGTGAATAAAAAGATTTGCCGATGATACTTTCCCACCTCTTTCGCGTTCGATGAACGTTTTCTCTTTTTCCATCTTTTTTTACTTTGCTTCGTCCCTTGTGAAACCTGGACTGTTTTATCTCGGTAGAAAAAATTCTGTCACTTTGCCGTTGACAATTTAGTTAAATTATATATTACACTATTTTAGAGAGTACCTAGGTTAAAGCCAATCAACCATATATCACTAATTCTTATTCGTTTCCTTACACTCAAGGGAATTATTATAATATTAAATATCACTGGTGAACAAAACAAAATAAAACTAGGATATTTTGAACCACAAATCTTTGAATAATTTTTGCATGCAAACTATCGAGTAATTGAGATGTGTAATAGATAAAAAATATAATTTAACTAGTCTCCTATAAAAAAAAAATAAGAATATATTAAAACTATAATTTTAACCTAGTTGAATATTTATCACCTTTTATTTCATAATTATTAACAGATCTTACCAGAAGAAATTAATTGTTAATAACACCAATTTGTTAATAATTGTGAAATAAAAGGTGGGAAATATTCAACTAGGTTAAAATTATAAATGATATATTCTTAATTTTTTTTTATTAGGAGACTATATACAGGGTGGGGCAATAGTGCGTTGGACCTCGATATCTCGAGTTCTACGATAGCTAGAAATTTTTTAAAAAATTGCAAGTAAACTAGATAAAAAAGTCTATAACTGGAAATTATTTTCGAACATACAGGGCGAGACAAGACGAAATTACAGGACCAAGTGCCTTTTTTAAAATGGAATGCTATGTATATCAGTACATTTTTTGAAGCCTCTTTCCAGGCTCTATTCATTCCTATATTATTATTGGCTATCTCCCAACCACTTTGATGTAATGAATTTTTTTGTTGAAATAATGCCACCTGCAGATGGATATTAAAAAAAATCACCACAGTCACAATTATGGGTTTTAAGAAAAACTTTTGTGCATACCAGTTACGAGACATCTAGTTAATGTTTTTGAATCATTTTCATTTCCTAAAAATGTATAGGGTGGCCAAAAATTAGTATTCAATTAAGAACTTTTTAAATTGAATTTTCTCAATTTTTTCAAATGGAACACCCTGTATAATTTTCAACGATGTGATGTAAAAATGACAAACGAACATTTTTTGTAAGTACTTCCCTATGGCTAATTGCAACCATTTTCGTTTTATAAATAAATAAGTGTTTATTTTTCAATTAAGAACTTTTTAAAATGAATTTTCTCAATTTTTTTCAAATGAAACACTCTGTATATTTTTCGACGATGTGATGTAGAAATGAAAAACGAACATTTTTTGTTAGTACTTCCCTATGGCTAATTGCAACCATTTTCGTTTGATAAATAAATGTCAAATTCAAGAATAAACTTAAAAAAAAGAGGTTCCCTCAAATAATTCATTAGAAAAATTTATAATAGGCGTTCGACGTGTTGCCCATTTTGATTGGTACGTCTTTATGCAATTTTGAAATGAGGCCATTTAGTGGGACCATTTCCATTAAAATGAATAAATAGTATTTAACCAGTCCTTTACTGTAATGTTTTTTGTACATTTTTTTGCTGTTTTCGTTATTCGACAAGCAATAAAACCTCAGTTTGGTATAAATTGTCGTGCACAAAGGAGCATTTATCACACTTATCGGTCGTTAGTTACAATTTGTATTGACTTTAAAATATTTGGAATTTTACAATATGAATTTTAATAAAGCGGAACTTGTAGACATGACTTTTGTTTTGGGCAAGTCAGAGAGAAATTGTTTACTTGCCAATAGAATTGATCACCAACGTTATCCTGAAAGAAGGCTTCCTGATGTTAGCAGCTTCCAAAACCTTCTCGATAGATTTCTGGAAACTGGAAATGTCGAATATAAAAAAAGTGAAAGAATAAAACGTGTTATGAACGAAGAAAATGAGTTTTCTGTGGTGCTGGCAACGGTTGAGAATCTCCATGTTAGTCAAAGAGAAGTGACCTCATTAGTAGGAATATGTAGACGGTCTGTGGGTCGAATCTTAAAAACAATGCATGCATATCATATTCAAGTGCACCAGGAATTATCTGATGACGATTTTCAAAAGCGCCTACAATTTTGTAATTGGGCCAGAGGTAAAATGCAAGTTGATGTCAACTTCTTCAATAATATTTTATTCACTGATGAAGCAACTTTTCATAAAAATGGATTTGTTAATAGGCACAATTTCCATTATTATGCTTCGGAAAATCCTCACTTCTTTATTCAAGTTGATAATCAACACAGATGGTCTATAAACGTTTGGGGAGGAATTATTGGAGAACATGTAATAGGGCCACATTTCTTTGATGGTACATTGACTGGAGCTATTTATCTTCATTTTTTGGAAAACTATCTGCCACAATTATTGGTAAATCTCCCTGGAAGAATCCGAAATAGGATGTGGTTTCAGCAAGATGGTGCTCCACCACATTATTTAAATGCTTAGAGACCACTTAAATAATACCTACTCTCATCAATGGACTGGAAGAAATGGACACACTAAGTGGCCTGCTAGATCCCCAGATCTTACAAAAATGGATTTCTTTTTATGGGGATACGTGAAGGAAATTGGTTATAGAGACACACCAACAAAAGTACAAAATATGAAGGAAAGAATAATAACTGCCTTTAGATCTATCACACCGACAGTTTTAGGAACAGTGGGAACCTCATTTCAAAAGCGCATAGAGATGTGTGTCAATCAAAATGGCCAACATGTGGAACATTTATTATAATTTTTTCTACTGAGTTATTTGAAGAAACCTCTTTTTTTTTAAGTTTATTTTTTGAATGTTGTAATTATTGCTCAATAAAACGAAAATGGTTGCAATTAGCCATAGGGAAGTACTTACAAAAAATGTTCGTTTTTCATTTTTACATCACATCGTTGAAAAATATACAGGGTGTTCCATTTGAAAAAATTGAGAAAATTCAATTTAAAAAGTTCTTAATTGAATACTAATTTTTGGCCACCCTGTACATTTTTAGGAAACGAAAATGATTCAAAAACATTAATTAGATGTCTCGCGTAACTGGTATTCACACAAGTTTTTCTTAAAACCCATAATTGTGACTGTGGTGATTTTTTTTAATATCCATCTGCAGATGGCATTATTTCAACAAAAAAAATTCATTACATCAAAGTGGTTGGGAGATAGCCAATAATAATATAGGAATGAATAGAGCCTAGAAAGAGGCTTCAAAAAATTTACTGATATACATAGCATTCCATTAAAAAAAAAAGGCACTTGATCCTGTAATTTCGTCTTGGCTCGCCCTGTATGTTCGAAAATAATTTACAGTTATAGACTTTTTTTATCTAGTTTACTAGCAATTTTTTAAAAAATTTCTAGCTATCGTAGAACTCGAGATATCGAGGTCCGACGCACTATTGCCCCACCCTGTATAGTGTGTTCACGGATGGGGTTGCCAAGAGGAAAAACTTCTTTATTTAATCGTTTACGAAAATAAGTCAATCTATATAATAAATTCTGCTTCACTTAAAATCCTTAAATGTTTATTCAGATTTTAGTTTATATAGAAGGTGTCCAGGGGTGAAGTAAAATGTTCTACATTTAGTGAATTACGAAAAAAAGTTACTATTTATTTAAAAATGTGCATCTCTTGAAGACTCCAAATATTTCTAAAAACGTTTAATTAAATACGGGGTATCCCACGGCAGAAGCTTCTACTAGTTCCTTATAAAATAGGGAGCTTCTCTCAAAACCCTATAAATAGCTATTCAAATGTTGATTTGTGTATCCCAGGGTATAAGAACAATTTTTATAAGAATAGAAAAAAATATTTAATAGAATTACTACCAAATTCATAAGCCGTATTATTATTATTTTTTTGTTTTCTATTAACACTATAATCCGTTTAATGAGCAGAAAGTTAAGCCACTCTCCACAAATACGCTCCATATTTGAATAGAATTTTTCTGTTGGTCGTATTTCTAAAACCCATAACACAAGCAACCGCTTGATTGTGTATATTAGATAGATAGATAGATAGATAGATAGATAGATAGATTTATTAGCCATTAATTTATACAGATACATGTACATGTGGTAAGTCGTAGTAAATTTAAAAATATAATATAAAACGTAGTCATAAACACAAAACAATAATATAGTTATTACGATTAATAAATAGATAAGGCAAATAAACAAACAAATAGTTGACGATTGTATACAAATGCATACATACAAAATGTATAAAAACACATCATGAAATAATGTAATTCACATAATAACTTTAAAAATATAGAATAAAACATAGTTATAAACATAACATAGTAAAATAGTCATTACGATTAATAAATAAATAAGACAAATAACTAACGATTGTATAAAAATACATACATATACAATGTATAAAAACTTATGATAAAGATACTTATTATGAAACAATATAGTTCGCATATAACACAGTCATTGAATGTATGGGGTTATCGTAAAGTAAGGGGTCTATTTCAAATTCTTATATAGTTTTAACAAATTATGCTAGTAGCAGAAAGTAAACAGAATCTAGTTGCCTCAATAATTGGAGGTTAGTGTATTTATGGAAAACAAAAGAATTGTCGTGACAACTATTGATACAAGTGTCAATCGTAATTTAGAGAATTGTTCTCAAAATAAAACTCGCGTAACGTAAATTGTAACAATTTCAATATGGATCTGCAAACAAGAATTGGTTTAGTGCAATGTTATTATGAAGGCGGTAAAAATTACACTACTGGATTATGAAGATTTCGTACGAAAATGGGTTTGAGAGCAGGACCGCAAAATGAAGGCGTATCGTAATTTTGATTAGCAAATTTGAAAGGACAGGATCTGTAAAAAGACCTTCCGAGGTCAGGAAGACCTAGGATTAATGATGTACAAGTTGCAGAAGTTCTTCAGGAAAATCAAAACGTAGCCATACTAGTCCGCTAGCAATCAGTAGTATGAATGCGAAATCAAAACGATTATAAATGCCATAAACAACGGTTTGGAAAATTTTACGGAAAATCCTAAAAATGTATCCCTATAAACTGCAACTGCTGTTTGAATTAAAGGAAGCAGATTTTGCTCTCAGGTATGATTTTTCATTACACATATTGGCTCAGATGGAAACTGAACCCGAATGGTTATCCCGTATTTTATGGACAGATGAGGCCCATTTCTCTCTTAATGGTGGAATTAATACTGAAAACTGTCGAATATGGTCAACAGAAAATCTACATGAAATCGTTCAGCAAGACCTTCATGACAAAAAAGTCACCGATTGGTACGGTTTCACAGCTAATTTCATCATTGGTCCATACTTTTTCGAGGAAATACAGAA
>JANEYF010002243.1:0-36251 GCA_029963845.1 Rhamnusium bicolor | reverse complement strand
GATTATTTGTTATTATTGTCACTGTTAGTTGTTTTACGTTTTTCGCGATTTACATTAAATCGATCCATGATTATACAAACTTTTCTTCTGGTCTTCTATCAACTGTGAAAGTCCTGTTACAAAAAAATGTTTCGTCGCACAGTGGACGGAAACGCCGAAAGCTGGCCAAAATATAAATGCATTGAGCTATTTTACTAAAATTGTGCATACAGGGGTTTTTTGTGTCGCTGATCAAGAATCCGAAGTTGTATTTTGAAGAAAATAAAATGGCGCCATGAAATCCCCCCCCAAACATACCAAAAATCGCCAATCATCGCTGCATTTTTACAAAACTTTGTATACAGTTTTTTTGGGTCGCTGATGAAGAATCCCATATAGAATTTCAAAAAATTACGGTCAAAAATATATACATAGTTCAAAAATTATTATTAAATTGAAGCGAATTCACGTGTTTCATTTGTTTCGGGAAAAATTAAGATCTGGGAATGGAATAAAAATGTGTAATGACTTTGAAAATTAATTTATTCAATTACTATCTGAATTACATTCATCGTCGCATTCAAAAGGAGCCCACTTTATGATGCACGAATGTGCATGCATCCGTGCATACGCGCACAATTTGGTCAATATCTCGCAAAGATGCAAAAGATGCAGCTAATTTTTTATACACTTTCTGAAAAATGTTCATTGAACACATTTCAATAAGTTTCAAGACCAACCATCACCAACCGCGTAACTTATGGCTTTTTTTTGTGGCGTTTATGAATCGTTGCATGTACAAAATGCACTCCACTTCGATAATTATTTACTAATTACCATATAAATAAACTGATCTGATACTGAGATATTTTAATTGTACTTACTTTCTGATGCAGAATCCATGTTTATGACAGAGAAAAACTACAGTTTGAAAATTTTTACGCTGCTGACAAAATTTATCGATTTTTGAAACGTTGCGAGCTACCGAAGTGACGCGCTGCACGGTCGCAAAAGTAATTTCTCGCTCAGGTAGTGAACCCAGACCGGTATTAATGGCCGTTTCTAATGCTAGGGGTACCACTACAACGATTTAAAACGTTTCCATTTCAAAAAAATCTTAATTTTTTAATTTTGGCCAGCTTTTTGGCGTTTCCGTTCACCGTGCGTCGCCCATATAATCAAGTAAAATATCAATGTACAGAGGCATACAAAATGCCAAAAACTAAATGGAAACGTTTTCTAAATAAAAAATTGTTTCTTTAATTGTTTCTGCTTCTTCTTCTTCTTCTTCTTCTTCGTCTTCTCCTCTCATCGATGTTTTCTATTTGTCATTGGAAAGAGCATACTCTCTCTCCTTGTTATACTATAAAATTGAGGAATATTTAATTAGGAACTAAACGGTAAATTTCTCACATATCACTTGTAATCAACGTACAATTTTCTTTTCTTTCAAAGGCACAAAAACTTAAATCAAAATAAATTCCGAGTAATTAGTAGACAATTCAACAAGTATTCTCTTACCGGAAAAGGTATCGTTTAATATAATAATAACATCATTTTCAGTATGATTGATCACTGCCTTTCGTTAATTTAAGCAAAAATGTTGCACGCAAATCATGAATTGTTCCAATATTTTTCATAACTTTATAAAGCTCTCTTTTTTCATTTAAAATCATGTCTTTTAATGTTTGTAATGTGATGATGTGATAAAGTAAATATATAGTTATAGTACGGAAGCCAGCGTCACTTTTAGTTGCTATATTCATTTAAATTTGGTTTATCTTTTTTTCAATTATGTTAAAAAAAGTGTCAGTGCTATACGTGTTTAAAGCTGATACCTTTTGTGTTTTTTATTGATATTACAGTATGATGGAATATGATTTCCTGCCACCTTCAGTAGACTGGCGCCGGCGTCCTCCTGTCAATAACATAAACATGTAGTAAAAAAGTCAATTGATAAAAATGTTTAAAGCTAAAATTTTGTTGGTCGGTAGTTTTTTACTTGATATTGTTAAAAAACTTATGCTATCGACCATTCGACGGAACATGGCTTTGGCAGGAGCAAACAAAGCTGTTGCGCAGCGATAACAGTGTGGGCCATTTTGGTCATGCATATATTGGGATCTTGGAAACTATAAGAGATAAAAAACGGCTAAATAGGGAAAGTTTTAGACTATTTTGTGACCAACTAATGGCCACCTGCATAACTATTCGAGCTGTTGTGAGTTTTGATATATCGTCAAAAAATTGAATGTTGCATTTTCTAATATCAGCTTTTTTAATTTTTCAGTATATTTTAAATCTGTAAAAACATTCTGAAAGCAACTTTTTCGTTGAACCTAGCTGTCTAGTTAGATCTTAGTTTCAACGTTTCGATTATTGAAGACCATCATAAGGTTTGTTTTTTTCTTATGGGCGCTATAGTGGATTTTTACCATTAAAAAGAGATCGATTTTAGCTTTTCAACGATGTATCACATATTGACAAAAAAATGAGAAATTCTGTAACAAAAAAACCAATATAACTAATGTTTCAGCTAGACATGGCTACATCTCAAAATAAAAATTAAAATACGATAATCGTACTCTAAGTTACGTAACAGAACTATCTTTTGCTGAAACGGTAAAAATGTTTTCCTAAATAATAGATTTTGGGTAAATTTTTAGCAGTAAAGAATTATTTAGTAAAATCATTAAGTTTGTATAAACTCAGTAATTCACCAAAAACTAACCAATATTTTGTAAATAAGTCCTACTAGTTATCAACAAAAATATAGTAAGCAGTAATACTTATTTACTTTAACAAAATACGTCACAAAATGTCAATTCTACAGACATTTCTCTCGACAAAAAAAATAGGTAAATCAAAATTTCATGCACTAAAATGAAAACTGTGAAATATCATAGACTTTGAAATTTTTACGTCAAACTTTTGATAACAAATATTATTTACGTTAAAATTTTTGAGTGGTGCGTGACATATTGGTGTGATATTAAAATAACAGAAATGCAAATACAAATAATTATGATGACGAATAAATAATATTAACTGAAAATTTTTTGTTAATTATTATTTAATAACTTTTATAAATCTTATCACAGATAAGTATAACATATATCTTTTAAACAATTATTTTCCCGGTTATTTGCTCAAAACGCTGAAACTTGATTACAAAATGATAATATGCACATTATGTTAGTACAACGACTCAATAATGTTATTTTAATTTCAACTATTCTGTCTAATAAAACCAAAAATAAATAAAACACAAGGTACTCACCTAGTTGACACACTTTAAAAACTTTAAAATATCTACCGACACGTGTTTCTGCTTGCTATAGCGTCAATTATTCTGTTCTCTGAAGCCATTAATGTTTATTACATTAAGGTTTACAAGTTTCCTTACTTTGGATTCTTTAAATGTGCTGGCTACCCTGATGACGTTATGGCAAGTAGAAACACGTGTCGATAGATATTTTAGTTTTTTAAAGTGAGTACTCAACTGGTGAGTACCTTGTGTTTTATTTATTTTTGGTTTTATTAGACAGAATAGTTGAAATTAAAAATAACATTATTGAGTCAGTTGTACTGAACATAATGTGCATATTATCTTTTGTAATCCAAGTTTCAGCGTTTTGGCAAATAGCCGGGAAAATAATTGTTTAAAAAGATATATGTTATACTTATCTGTGATAATATTTGTAAAAGTTAGTAAATAATAATTAACAAAAAAATTTTCAGTTAATATTATTTTTTCATTCCACTCTATATTTTAACTTTTATCAAGAAGGGGAACTTAATTTGTTTTTAAATTACAAATAATTATTTTAAAAATTTCCGAGAGGAGCAACAACCTAATGAAAGATATTTCTCAAATTTGCAACAAATTTGAAAACGTTTAAAAATTTTAAAAAACCGCGTGTTAAAAGTTATTAAAAATGATAACCGTGACAACAATATAATAGATTATTTCAACGCTTACCCAAGCATCATCAACAACATCGAAACATGTTATAAAAATCAAATTTTACCGCCAATAAGATCAATAGTGCCAGAAAATCAACTTCATAATGTTTGGTTCCAATAGGACGGTTGTCCAGCCCACAATTCCAAGGAGGTTAAAAAGTTATTAAGAGTGACTTTCGGAGACAGATTTACATTTCCAATGGTGGTCCAATATAATGACCTGTTATACCACCAGATATTACTCATTTGTATTTTTTCCTGTGGGGGTATGTATAGAACGAAATTTATGAGTCTGAACCTCCTGAGACTGCTTAAAGAAAGAGCATGTTTGAAGTGCTTTTTTTTGTTGTAAGATTTTTAGTCTTAATATTATAAGCAAATTATTTCATAAATTGTTATTAGTAAATAATTTCCATTCAATAGCGACACTTCAGAAATTGCAGACTTAGAGGCTCTGTGCCACAGACATCTTGAAGAGCTAGAAGAAGTGTGCCCGGCAATCAGTACGGAGGAAGTCCATTAAGCACTTGTTGGTAGCAAGAACTTCGCTGCCCCGGGCCCAGACGGAATTAACAACTGGTGGTGGAAGAAATTTCCTTCCACTCACCGCGCTGTCTGGCGCGAGTTTTTAACTCATGGTTGAACGAGGGGCAGCAGATTTCAGACTAGTTCGTCGAGGGACGTACTATGCTTATCCTCAAAAAAGGGGGATCTTTCCGATCTGAAGAATTATAGTCCGATCACTTGCCTTAACTGCTGCTACAAGATATTTACACGTATCTTGTATGCTAGGGCACTGAGGCCTATTGATCCTGTCTTCCAGCAGATACATGAACAGCGTGTTGCCAAAAAGGGCATGGCAGGTTGCAACGACAGCCTGCTAATAGACTGCTGTATGACACAGGATTCTGTGCAATACAAGTCGAATCTATCGATGCCTTGGATTGATTACCGCAAGGCATTTGATACAACATCATACGAGCTATTGTTGCAGTTGCTCGAATGTCTTGCGGTACCAGCATCACTAGTAAGATGCATAGTACAGCTGTTGCCGCTCTGGAAGACTCGCTTCACCATAACATCAGGTGCACAGCGGGTCACGACAGAGCAGGTGGCATTTAGGAGAGGAATTTTTCTGGGTGACTCCCTGAGTCTTCGCCTCTTATGCATCTCACTGCTACCGTTGTCTGTTGGACTCCGCCAAACCCGTGGATATCAATGTGGGCCACGTAGCGACCGGAGGCATAAGGTCACTCATCTATTTTATATGGATGACCTTAAACTTTATGCCTCTGGAGAGCGCGAACTACAAAACTCTCTTACGGTGGTCAAAGAGTACACGTCTGCAACTGGTATGGAGTTCGAGTTGGACAAATCTGCAGTCGTCCACCTCAAGGGAGGACGATGCGCGTTATTCTCTGGAAATGTGTAGCTCGCAGACGGAAGCATCCTAAGACATGTGGGTGTCGGAGAGACCTATACATATCTGGGTGTGCAACAAAGGCACATCCAGGATGTAACACAAATAAAGGATTCTCTCCGCGGCAAGTACAGACACCGCCGCCTCCGAAAGATTTGGTCCTCCGAATTTTCGGGGAAGAAAAAGGTGTTTGCTTGCCGTTCCGGTTCTGTTCTAATCTTTCTGAGTAGTAAAGTAGACGGTAGATGAGCTGCGCGAATTATACAGAGATACCGGCAAGATGATGAATATTCACAGAAATAATCATCCTAGATCATCCGTTCGTCGTGTGTACCTCCCACGTCAACGGGGGCCGAGGACACTTGAGTCTGGAGTGTACGCATGGCAGAGTAGTACTGAGTATGGCATGTAACATCCTCCACAGGAGCTCTGATCCTCTCTTGCGGTTTGTAAAACATCACGAAACTGTAGGGGTGGGAGCAGGATAGTTCAAAGCAGCAAAAAGATCAACAGATGAACTCGGTCTCGCATTCGACACCTGGCGAGGTGGCCGGCGAGGTGCTGATGTAGAGTCAGTCACTTCAGCCAAATCGCCTAAAAGCCCGAATTAGTGCTGCCGAACAGGAAAATCTGTTTCGGCAGCACGTCGATAAACCCCAGCATGGTGTCTTCTATAAAAACATAGAAATACTTGATTTATCGACCAGGCTGACGCCTTTCTAAGGTCAGTCGGGCTGAATTCGGAGACGGAGGGATTCATTATGGCCTGCCAAGATGGTGTCTTCAACACCTTGGTTTACCATAGCCCCCGTGTGGCGTGTAGAAGTTCCTGACATCAATTGCAGGACCTGCTGTCAGGCACCGGAGTCGCTCATGCACATACTATCTGCATGCCCTGTGTACGCAATTTCGGCCTAAATCCACCGTCATAACGTGGCGTTATGAGTGCTATACTACCATCTAAGGCACTAGTACGAGGTAGACCAGACACCAGTGCTGCCTTACGTCACCGGATATATTGAGTCCATTGTCGAGAACGAGAAATGCCGGATTCACTGGAACTATTCATTCCCGACTTTCAGGCTAATCCAAGTCAACAAGCCTGACATAGTCCTCCTCGACCATCAACTCAAGGTGATGTATGTCATCGAGTTCTCGGCACCTGCGGAGAAAAACATCACCTTGAAGGAGGAGGAGAAATGGACCAAATATCGCGATCTCCCGTACGAGCTCCAAGTGCTGTATCCATGCTACTAGGTAAAAATGGTCGTCCTAATAATCGGTGTACTCGGAGGGATAAAGCCTACGCTGCTCTCGAAACTGAAGATCATGCCGGCCTGCCAAAAATCAGCCGAGTGGCTGGCAGGCCAAATGCAGAAGGCGGTCATTCTGCGTTCTCTCCGTCTGCTTAGGGCACACGATTCTGGTATTTACAGTCACTAACCCTGCGAGATGTGGGGAATGGCCGCAGTTAATGCGCCGGCGCGACTTCCGTGAGGCATCGGAGGCTACGGGAGGACTTTCCGGCATTGGAAAATCCGGAAGAAAAATAATAATAACAATAAATATCTTTATTGCAAACAAGTTTACAAACTGTGTGTGCCTTCACAGCTGGAATATATGCATCTTACACGCAGATCAATACAAATTTTCTTAGGTAGCAAAGCAGCTATAAAAGTTCTTGGCTCCTACCTGTGGAACTCCAAAACGATATAGAACTGTTAGAAGGCTAATTTTTACCCACAAAATCCATCCAAATTCGTTTGCTTTAATGTGTGTTTTTTTACCGCCTTCTGAGCAAACCGTCACACAGCGGTTAAAACACATTCGCTGCATTGTTCAAACGATGTGTCACATATATTACTTTGACGATTATTTAACAAATGAGTGCATCAATTCCAATACATCGGCACGAAACATTCACGTGAAGCGGCACTTTCTTACGCTTGTCGAACATTTGTTATTAGAATATCTACTCATATGATGGCGTTGACAAGCGTTTTATGGCCTTATGGTTCACATTTGGCAAGTAAGCGCATGGTCTGGAGCTGGCTTTATATATGCCTGTACCCATCGAGACATGCTCGGAAAGAGATAGTCAATTAATTCTTGACAATTCATTTCAGGCTATACCGGGTGCCTACGAAATTACTAGCCAGCCTATAACTTCCTTGTAAAAAAAGATATTAATTTTAAATTTCGGGATGTTGTATGGTCGAATACGGTGCACAGTTTGATTGGTTCAATATCTGATTTTCGTTTCCGGTTTAACCGGAAACAGTATAGAATTTGTTATTTTTAATGGAACACCTTGTATATTATTCAAAATTTAGATTGCCCAAGAAATGGTAGGTCCAAAACATGTAGCATACCATATTTCTATCTTTGACAGTTTTCGAGAAAATGGCGGTTGAAAATGTTATATCAATCATAAATTATTTCATTTTCACATAAAACAAATGAATGTAGGAACAAATCTGTTACGGTTATTTAAATTTTTTTGGTGAGTAAAATTTGATAGTCATAAAAATTTCATATCCGGCTGAACCGGAAGTACTACGAAAAGTGATTTTCAGGCTCAAATTACTTCGATATTTTTAATGAAACATCCTGTATTGAACCTTAAATTTACATTCTACTAACCTTTCTGGATATATTTTGTTTCTGGTGTCTCCTGTCTAAACCTAATAGTTTATGAGATATCGGCGACGGAATGTTCACCTGCACTAATATGTCACAAATCTGCTCACAGCAGAAAAATAAAAATAACTATCAAAAGTGAAACACTAAAAGTAATAGGTGGGTATAATTTATTTTAACCATAATTTAAATGTTCAAAATGTACACCTTTGAATTCTCGGCAAGAATTAATCCTTTCTTTAAATTCCCGAAGAACGTTTTCCATCTGAATTGGAGTAATAGAGTTTATCACTTGCGCATTTCTATTTCTAAGGTCTCCTATGTTATGTCGTTGTGTCTTATACACCTTTTCCTTGATATGGGCCCAGTAAAAAAAAATCCAAAGGTGTAAGGTCTGGGGATCTCGCCGGCTACCGTATAGGGCCATTGGTACCTATCCAGCGATTATTAAAAGTTTCACTTAAATAGTCGATGACTACTCGGGCGTTATGGGGCAGTGCACCATCTTGCTGATAGACGACATGTTCATGCTGCACAGGTAAAACTTCAATAAAATTTTGAATTTCGTTCAGTAGAAAATGTAGATACCGGGCCCCGTTTAAAGGTCCAACAAAAAATATTGGTCCTACAATGCGTGTTCCTATAACACCCAGCCAAACGTTGATGCCAAATCTTTCTTAGAGAGCCCCTCCTCTAAAAGTGGTTATTTTCAGTTGCCCAATATCTCGTATTGGTCCTGTTAAACATTCCCATGTTGGTAAATCAAGATTCGTCCGAAAGTAAAATGCATGATTTTATATTTGGCTGTTGACGCTCAGTTACTAGATACCAATTGAAAAAATTCAATCTTCGTTGATAACCTCCTCGTAAAGATGCTCATGGATTTGGTACTTAAAAGATTTGTACTTATGCTTAGGTAGAATCTTTCTAGCACTTTCGGGAGATATTCCCGATACCACTGGCAATTTGTCTTGTAGAACTTGTTGGATCAATCTCAACACAGGCCAATGTGTTTATCTCCTCATTTACAATAAATGTGTTCTCATGTTCAGTATCATTTTCCCTTTTTAAATGTTCTTCCAACCATGGAAAATATTGTGCACAAGGTTGGTCGCGTTCTGGATAACGTCGACCATACAATGCTCTGGCTTCCTTCGGTTTTTTCTTACCTCTCCATATACTAATAACATATCAATTTGATGCTCGCGCCTAAACACATCAATTTTGAACAACCAGATAACACTTAAACACTTGCTAAAAGGTTAATCAAGAATAAAACGCAAAAATTAAATGACAACTGTCGAGAGATACTTTTAAATAATGCAGCAGTACTGTCAAAATCTAAATGAAATTCGGTTACTAGTTCTTTTGTTTTACACAGCCCTCTTGAATCAAAGTTCTGTTTAAACATCATTTTTATTGTGTAGCCTTTGTGACAGTGCAGGTGAACATTCAGTCGCCGATATCTCATAAACTATTAGGTTTAGACAGGGGACACCAGAAACAAAAAAATATCCAGAAAGGTTAGTAGAATGTAAATTTAAGGTTCAATATGGGGTGTTCCATTAAAAATATTGAAGTAATTTGAGCCTGAAAATCACTTTTCGTAGTACTTCCGGTTCAGCCGGAAATGAAATTTTTATGACTTTATCAAATATTACTCACCAAAAAACTTAAATAATCGTAACAAATTTGTTCCTACATTCATTTGTTTTATGTGAAAATAAAATAATTTATGATTGATATAAACATTTTCAACCGCCATTTTCTCGAAAACTGTCAAAGATAGAAATATGGTATGCTACATGTTTTGGACCTATAATTTCCTGGGCAATCTAAATTTCGATTAATATATATGGTGTTCCATTAAAAATAACAAATTTTATACTGGTTCCGGTTAAACCGGAAATGAAAATCAGATATTGAAGCAATCAAACTGTGCACCGTATTCGACCATACAATATCTCAAAATTTGAAATTGATATTTTTCTTTACAAGGAAGTTATAGGCTGGCTAGTAATATCGTAGGCACCCGGTATATCAACGGTATCATGACAAAAAGGCGTAAGCAGTTTTTACCTTTTAAAGTAGATCCAAAAATTGATAAACATATAACAAAATTTATTCAAAGTTAATTTTTTTTACATAAAATTAAAAATAATTAAAAAAAAAACTTACTAGGTTGTCGAAATAATCACAGCAGAGCACATCAGCACGGGCCCCTATGAAATCTAGGCATTTACTAATTTATAACCCCATTTTATTCACAACTGAAATTATCAGTAACAATTCTTCAACTTCAATTTTAACGATTCTCGAATTTTTGGTGGATTCAACTGTAATGTTGGACGAATTAAACGAATTAATGTCTTTTACACCTTTTTCTCGTGATGCCGTCGATATGATTACCATTTGAGTTCCAGTACTGTCCTTGGGAATCCACATCACATCCTTCATATGTTCCATTGGCGAGAAATTGGAAGGTTTGACTGGCTATTTAAGAACCTCCAGATTTTTATTTCTTAAGTAATCTCACATTATCTTATTGGAAAATGTCATTTAAAAAGTGGAATCCTTTCCATTGATGGAATTATGATTAACATCAATATTTGGTCAATATATCCTGGAACGTTTAAAGTGTCCTCAACGAATAGTAGAGGTATCTCATACCGTGAGCCCAGTGCCAAGTTTTTGGCGTGTGGTATTCTAAAGCAAACTACAAATTCATCATATGTCCTCGTACCCTTCTCCTACCATCTATCAAACAAAATCGAGATTCATCACTGAAGACCGTTCCATTCTGAAACCATTTACCTTCATCGTTGTGTGAATTATAAGGATCTGGGAATTATTTTTGACCCAAAACTTACTTTCAACAATCATATCGATGAAATGGTGAAATCGGCATCTAGAGTCTTAGGTTTTTTAGTAAGAAATTGGGGCGGTTTTGTGAATATTGACACCCTGAAACTGTTATACATATCATTTATAAGAAATAAATTGGAGTATGGCTGTATTATTTGGTTTCCCATATATCAAAATTCATTGTCACGCATTGAGTCAGTTCAACGAAAATGTTTCTCAAATGTAATGGATCTTATCCTCCCCGAGGTAGAGACAACAATATACTACTTATATGTTTGACTTTAAATCTCTCAGATTCAGAAGAGATGTTGTCGTTTTATCCTTTCTTTATAAATTAATTAGTCACAATGTTGATTGTTCATTTCTTTTAAGTAAACTAAACCTATCAGTCCCCAGATTAGAATCCCGTCAAAACAACCTCTTTTACTGCGATGCTCCTCGTACAAACCTTATGATAAAGTCACCAATCTTTAAAATGTGTAAAACTTTTAACACCATTTCATCTTTATGTGATGTCAATTATGATAGTTTAGCTAAAATAATTCATATATATGAAGAAAACTGTGCTTATTAAATTAGATTATTTCATAACACATAATATATTTTACTTTTATGTATGAGTTTTCTTGTAAACTCTTAATGTAATGTTAATGACTATGTGTATTGCAAATTTGTGGATTTTATATCACAGTATACTTAGTTTTAAGCTTTTCCTGTAATTGGGTGCTTTAACCTGTAGGAAATAAATTATTTATTATCATCATTAGTTACACCATTCCAAGCTTCTAGCCTTGTGTTCATTGGTGACAGAACTACAAGAACGGATTAAAAATGAAATTATCCGTTGTCATATAGTTAGAATGGAGGCTCTTTGCTGTAAATTAGGCATCCAAAAATTTGCTACAAATCTTGTGGTTGTAAAATGGTCTCTAACAGCAACATTTCTTTCAACACCACATCACTCTCACTGATGGACCATTTAAACAGCGGGAGATTTCTCTAAATAGTAACCTAGCATCCCGCAACCAGATAATTCTACTCTGCTCAAAAGTAGTCGGTTGTTGAAAACTTAATCGGCCGCACTCTAGATATTGTTAGTATACACAACAAGCAAAATAAACTATTAAATTTTTGAGTTGCGTTACACAAACTGAAATGAACTTTGATTTGAATTTTAAATTACGATTTAGTCTTTCTATTCTCAAAATTGTACTGAATTACAGTATCTTGGTCTAGGTGTAATATATATTTTTACAACCCAGAATGATTTGACCTTGTGGTTTGGACTTGTTGAATATATTGTCTTTTAAATGATTTGAAAACATATTTTATGAATCTAGGAAATACATGATATTTATAAATAATTTCGATTTGCTATTCATCACGAACCCCGTTTATGGTCTCATGTTCATTTCGGATTAGTTCAATGTCCTGAGTAAGGCTGGGAATTTTCCAGATTTTAGTATTCGAATATTCGTTCGAAAAAATATTCGAATATTCGAACTATTCGGATATTCGAATATTCGGATTATTCGAATTATTCGAGTATTCGGATATTCGAATAATTCGAATTATTCGAATACATATTAGAATAATTCGAATAATCGAATACTCGAATAATCCGAATTATTCGAATAGGTATCCGAATAATCCGGATCCTCGAATATTCATTATTAATAGGTATAGCACTGAATACTAGTGAATAGTGAATATTTGAGTATTTGGTTGGATAGACCACAATAATAGTCGTGATGTAATCCACTAAGCAGGCAATTTGATTTGCTTCGTCTCCTGTACAAGTGCTTTAAGGGTCAGAATTATTTAGTTAGTATTTTATTTTAGGATTGAGGCGCTATTGTTCACATTTAACTATTGAAGCTTAAATAAAACGAAAACAGGGCTAGTTTGTTATACTTCTGTCATAACTATTTTTCCTTTTCGAAAAAAATAAAAGTGCTCTAAAATTAGAATGTTTTTTAAAAAAGACGCAGATTGTGAAGGTAAAACAAATACATGAAAAGTCAATAGTTAAATATTTATAGATCTTCTAAAATTTAAAATTTAATTTTAACCCCTGCCTTAGCACAGTAAGAATAAGATCAAGGCGAGAAAGAGATGGAATAGTTTGACTGGGAGTAAAACGTGCCACTAATGAGGTCTATTTATATATTTGGATTTTAGAATAGGTACCTACCTATACCTACTATCTACCTACTTTGGTTGGATGCATACTGCATACCTATTCGTACATAATTTAATAATATATTTTAATATCCAAATTTACTCAAATATAATCAAATATTCGAATACTCGAATATATTCGAATATTCGAATATATTCGAATATTCGAGTATTCGAATATTTCGAATATTCGAATACTTTTCCATTAGAATAAGTCGTATTCGAATACTCGAATATTCGAATACGCAAATTATTCGTATTCAATTCCCAGCCTTGGTCCTGAGGATATATCAAGTAAATACTGAACACAATCGTAATTCCAAATAACAAGGTGAAAAATGGCATTTTATAACAGGGTGCAACCTCGCATAGTAGCCATTATTAGGGAATACATGAGAAATGCAAATGTGAAGATTCTTCTGTGGCTATTCTGTGGCCTCCTGATTTAACGGTAATAGAATATGGGTGGGATATGATGGATCGGAGATGAATTACCTCAGGGGGTAATTAGACTATCTCATTTAGTTCATGCATAGAAGAGTACAAGCATGTATCAAAGGGCATTGTGCACCAATGCATTATTGAAGTAAACTATCTAATTTGTGTTTGAATTTAAAAACTCAAATAATCATAAACATGATTTGTTTTACGTTTTGTTCAAAATTTTTACCATCTACAACAATACACAAATTGTGATTTGAACAAAACTTACCAAAATAAATAAATCATGTTTAGGTAGGTAATAATTATAATTCCTGTTATATATTTTATTCAAATTAAAATTATTATTAAACAAATATTATAATGTCTTCCTCGCTGCTGGTTATAGGAGTGTTGTATATCAAATAAAAGATAATTAAATTCTATACTTAAATATATGAGAACCAATTTTCTATGTCCTAAGAGAAATTAGAAAAAAGAAGAAATCGTGTTAGGGAAATTATTAACTTTTTTTTCAATTGTTTTTTTTACCCTCGGTAGCCTGTTACGATATCTCGTTAAATAAAACATTTTAGGGAGTTTTAAGTGGTGGCCTCTGTATAGGTTAGTTTGTTATTGAATTTTGTATCTTATTTTTGCCTAAAAAAAGTCAATTATATCACTCTTATTTACTAAAAAACTGATAAGCTATAATTAGTTTACTAGATAATTTAAGATAATTTAAGATAATTTAAGATAATTTAAGATAATTTATACGAAATTAGGTGTCCTCTTCTTGGTAAAAGTTTAAAATATTAAACGAAATGAAATATAATAACGCCAACGTTTTTTTGCTAATTATTATATTGTAACTATCACAAAACTTATCACAGATAAGTATAACATATATCTTTTTAAACAATTATTTTCTTAACTATTTGCCAAAACGCTGAAATTTGGATTATAAAAAAAGATAATATGCTTATTATATTTAATACAACTGACTCAATAATGTTATTTTTAATTCTACCTATTCTGTTCAGTAAAACCAAAAATACATAAAACAAAAGTACTCACCAGTTGAACAATTACCACAAAACTTTAAAATATTCTCTGACACGTGTTTCTGTATTTTTGCGGTGTCAATGTCACCCTTACCAAGCCTCGAAAGTAGCTGTGAATCTTAGTAAATCCTAATGTTGATTCATGTCTTATTAATCTAATTTTTTCTAATTCTAGCAAGGCAAATCAGTTCGGAAGAAGACGAACCAAACGTAAAATACTTGTTAGTTGAAGTTGAAGAAGGACTATATAGAATTGAGGACTTGGTAAATGCGGACAACTCGGAAATAGAAATAAGAGCAAAAGCATCTGATGTATCATATCACTATTACAGCAGAAGTAACCCAAGTAGAGGAGTTGACATCAGAGGTAACGACGTGTCAGTATTAGCAAACACTGATTTTAGTGCCTCAAGAGACACAATATTCATAGTCCATGGCTGGAATAATAACAAGGATTCAGCCGTCAACTACCACATCAGAGAAGCAATTTTGTCCAAACACAACATCAATGTTTTCGTTGTCGACTGGAGCCCTGTAGCAGCTAAAACTTATTTATCAGCCAAAAACTCTGTTGTTAGTATTGGCAGATTCGCTGCAGATTTTGTGCGATCTCTGGTATCGAGATACAACGTGCGACTAGACAGAGTGGCTTGCGTAGGGCATTCTCTTGGCGCCCACGTTTGTGGAGGCTTTGGATCATCTCTTAACGGACAACTTGATCACATCGTAGGTCTTGATCCAGCCGGACCCCCTATTCAGCGTTTCTAACACCGACGGCCGTTTGGACAGAACTGATGCTCGGTTTGTTCAAATTATTCATACCAACGGTGGACTCCTTGGATTTGAGGAACCTATTGGACACTCTGATTATTTCCCTAATGGGGGTAAATCTCAACCAGGATGTGGTTTAGATGTCGCTGGAACCTGTGCACATTCTAGAGCATATGAATATTACTCCGAAGCGATATTATCAAATAGAAATTTGTTTTTTGCTAGACGCTGTACCGCATACTCTGATTTCACTAATGGGCGTTGCAATTCTAATGTACTTTCTACCATGGGAGGTTATGGAATTGACAAAGGGTGAGTAAAAATAATACAAACGCCTTTATTTATTATTGTAAATCAACTGATATTTTAAATTAGCTATATACCAAAAATATTGATCCTAGGAAAGTTGTGCCGCGGAGCGTTTACAATTTTAATATGAATTTAAAACTGCCCGCATGGAATAGGCCAAACTTCACCAAGTGATAGTACTTTTCAAAATAAGACAAAAAGTTCCTATAAATATGAATAGGAAGTGTTTAGTTTTGGAGATACTGGTTGCTCAAATTAATATTCTGAAAACGGTTTTTTCATGAATATTCGAAACATTTAAAGATAAACAAATAATAATTTGCACAGATATTTAACTTTTTATGCTATTTATTATAAGGCAAAAATGACTGCTATGAACCAAAATTATTCAGGAGCAGGTAAAACTATGAGGGGAGGCTAGGTGAAATTTTGCTCCAACTTTTTCATTAATTTATGAGCAGAACTTAAAGCTTCTGACACAAAAAACGCCTCTTGCGTTTTTTCTCTAACATACGTTTTTGAGTAAAGTTGATTTGAATATTATTATTCAGTAATTATATTACCAACATTCTTCATATTCCGTAATGGTGTGCTAAAGATTTTAATAAGTGAGAATTAATCTAGCATGTCATGCCAAAGTAACAATGGTGGTTTATTGTGTTCCAAAATCCACTGTTCTGTAGTTTTATTATTTCTTCTTGGTGAAACTGTTCAATTCAAAAGTAAAAAATGGTTATGTTTTATAATGTGGATTACGCGGATATTCATTTTATTTATTGATATTGTTATGGAAACACGAATGTTGGAGTAAATGAATATCATAGAAGATTTTATAAGGCAACCATCAAAAGAGAGTTTTACTCGACCCACCTAGAATTTAGAAATATTGGACTTAAAAATCCAAGAAATGAAGTACGGCGAAATGAACAATTTAGAAACACAATTTTGGCCAGATTTAATGACAGTAATAAATTATTAGAAGAGTTGTTCAACAGCTGCGCATCAACTTATTTTTTACCAAAAATAATGTTTTTCGGATTTAGAAAAAAAGGCCACATAAAACCTTTTTGGATGTAGCCAGTTCAAAGCCTCAATGCCAAAAGGTGTATTAATTTTTGTACTTGGTTTCTACAATCTGTGAAAGATGACCTCGTAAACAAAATTATTTGGACTGACGAAGCTGCCTTTACCCGTAGGGGATCGATTAATTCTCATAATTTAAGAATCTGGGCTCATGAGAAGCCTCACATAATTCACCATAAGGCATTTTGAGAGAAGTTGGGTTCAATGTTAATGAATGTTACATACCTCCACGTCTAAATGGACCATTATTTTATGATTTTTTTTAATAATCATTTTTTTCGAATATCTCGAGGATACTCCTCCTGATTTAAGAAATGAATGTTGGCTCCAAATCCACGGAGCTCCGGCATAGTATGCTGTTGTAAACTGTGTGTGGCTTAACAATAATTATCCTGAACGATGGATCGGTCGGTTAGGTCCAAGAGTACTAGCCATCCCATTCACCGAATTTGGCTCTGGTTGATTTTTTTGTCTGGGGCTATTTAAGGGACAAAATCTACGTAACTACTGTAAACAACAGAGAAGAATTAATTGAAAAAACTGAGAAGCGTGTGAAGATTTGCGGACTAATACTAATTTCATTCATTATGCCACACACTCTGTTATGATGTGTTGAAGTTGGAGGAATGCACCTTGATCAACTCTTATTTTTTCTGGTTTGCGAAAATGTTCATAGAGACTATTCCCGTATAAAGTTCAAATAATTTTTTTTAAAAACGGATAATTTTAAAGAAAAAACATAAGATACTTTTTTGTGTAATAAGCTCAAAATCTTCAAGTTCTGCTCATATATTAATGAAAAACTGACACACAAAAAGTTGGAGCAAAATTTTACCTAGGTCCCCCAGTTTTGCCCGCTCCGGAATACTTTTGGTTCATAGTTGTTATTTTGCCTTATAATGCATAGAAAGTTAAAACCCGTGTAAAATTATCAGTTGTTAGGACGTTTCGAATATATTATAAAAACCATTTTCAGGATTATAACTTGAACAACCTGTACGTTTATAGGAACTTTTTTCTTATTTTCAAAAGTTCTGTCGGTGAAATTTGGTCTATGCTATGAAATGTATACTATAGATGGTGTATAAATAGCCGTCCCATTATTAGAATGTAGGCGAGTTATCTTAGATAAAATCGAAACTATATTAGGTGCGTTCTTATAACTGAGATTCAGCTAATCTAAGTTGTTTTACGGTTACAATGCATAAATAAAAGCACAATTTCATTTAATGTAGCCTCTGTAACAGTAAAACTACTTAGATTAACTGAGGTCTCAGTTAGAAAGAATGCACCTATTGAAAACACAATAATATTTGCAAACATGAAGTTATCAAATAATATTTATAAAAGTACAAAACAATTTGATTTAATGGGTACCCCCGCATAAAGAATGTAAATGGTGGAAGAATGCAAAAAGAATGCAAATGGTGGAAGAATGTAAACCGTGGACACGTGTTTCCGACTAATTGGTGCCACTTTTATTTACCAGCGTACGCAGAAAAGTGTCCTCTATAAGAGCCCATAAAAATATGTGTAGGTTGTCATTAAAAAAATGGAGATAACGTCATGGCTCGAAAACAAAACAGAGTAATCTAATGCCATGTATCAGTAAAGATATATGTTTGCAAAGCAAAATTGCTGTCAGAGAATTTTTTGTGAAAACCTTTCTGGAAAGTTTTATTAAATTTGTTCCATACATTATCATCACACCGTACACACCGTCATCATTTTAACTTAAAAAATATCTGGTGTGGCCAGCACTTAACTTCCTTATACCAGTATATATCATCCTGATGTAAAAATTTAATTCTTCACTTACCTCAATTAAATTTTAATATCGTACCTTGAAATGTTTCTTTAAAATTTTTAAATAATTAATTATCAGCGTCATTCGATACTGTCAATAATAATTCATGTCATATATTTTAATAATTTCTTCTCATTGACATTGACATTTTTGTACCTAAATTAGACATTTCAAATGTCAAACTGTTAATTTATCCTAACCTCATTTTATGAGGTCAAATGTATAAAAAATTTAAGTTTACATCAGCTTTATTTAAGTAATTGGAAAATATCTTTTATTGGCATGATTTATAATCTTTCATCAATAACATATTTTTTTGCAAAGGCAAATACAAAAAAGTTTAGGTCCTGTGGACCTCCTTTCAGCTGGCCAATTTTGCTCATCATCGAATTTATCATTGTTTTTGGCCTTTAGACCATGTGTACCAAATTTGAAAGCTTCATCTCAAAAACTGTGACTGCTATCGCGATACTATAAATATGCAGATTGATCTTTTTACATTAAGATATGTTTTTTCATTATAATTCGTCGCCGAAATTCGTCCATACATGAAATAAAACTTTTTATTTTTTTCCCCGAAATTGTACCTTTTTTCTTTCATTCATTGTGTCTCTTCTGGTGGTACCACATTCACCAAATTTAATGTGTCACCTAAAATGGTATTGACAATCTCAACTGCTAAATTTGGGCAGTCTCCCATTAGTATTTTTTGAATTATCGCGGATAAACACATACACACACACACACTCACACACGCACAGACATCATTCGGAAAATAGTCAGAATGGATTCAGGAGGGTTCAAAACGTATAAATCAGTCAAAATCTCGAGGTCGAAAAAAATCACGATTACTATACTTTCTTATATAAGGTATAAGAAAGTAAAAAAAGATACCTTAAATATGGCGAGATGAAGGCTTAAAAATAGAGATATGAGTCAACGTGTTCAAAAGTTATAAATAGAGGAATTTGTTTGGAGACATATTATACAGGATGTTGCAAGGCATTTATTAAAATATTACCAACCGATTCACCCAGCAATGCCATTTATACCGGGTGTCAATGGAATCATTAGACAAGCCATAGTTTTCAGAGTTTTCAAGATGTAAGTCTTAAACATGGCAGGGATAATATATATCAAAAAACGGCCAATTCTTCATTATTTAACACTTTTCCATCACTTCTGGTTTCCATGGAAATGACCCCAACTTTGAAGTTTTAAATGTATATTCTTATATTTTTGGATTCGGAAGATTGCATAATTTTAAAAATGTTTTTGACTGCTTGACTTTTTAGGGTAATTTTTATTTTTTCATTTAAAGTACAGTGAATGCACTCAAATCAATCAAATGGGCACAAACGATAAAAGAAACATATAAATGCGAGATTTTTCGAATTAGTTTAGTAGCTACGACCAACCAATATTTCCGAAATCACTAATTTGTAATTATGCCATTTAGTGATCCGGTATACTGGGCGAGTAATTGCAATATATAGACCTGTATCTTGGCCTGCTTATTCAACAGATCTAAGCATTTTAAGTCTTTTTGTGTGGAGTTGTGTGAAAGAACTAGTTTTTTATGCACCCCCTTAAATACTTGAAATTTTACAAAATCGTATCCACCAAGTTTTGTGTAAGTATAACTCCTGCTATGTTGCGAAATATTATGCGAAACACCATTGACCGAGACAGAAAATGTTAAGAAGAAGGGAAGATGCACTTTGAACATTTACTACCTATAACTAATCTCTCAATATGTTTTTTTATTGTTAAAACAAATCATTTCGGACAGCACACTATCTTTATTTGCAGCGTTGTTTGGTTGACAAAATAAATGTTTTGAATCTAGTTTTATTCAATTTCCACGGCATACTTACTTGATAAGCGTATTTTCTCGATATTTTAATTATTATTATCCACCAAAGAACTTGTGTATTTGGGTTAATATTAAACCGAATTTCGATTTGAACGTATCAATGGATGTTGACATTTGAAAAAATTGACATAATTACACATTAGTGATTTCGAAAATTTTGTTTGGTCGTACCTACTAAATCAATTCGAAAAATCTTACGTTTACATTTTTCTCTGATCGTTTTGGTCCATTTGATTGATTTGAATGCATTCACTGTACACTAGATGCAAAAATAAAAATAGCCCTAAAAAACAAGTAGTCTAAACTTTTTTTAAAACTACGCAATCGTACATAAAATCTTCTCTAGAAACCAAAAATGTAAGAGTACACTGAGAGAATGATTTAGTTGGGAGAAATAAATTTTATTTCAACCAAATAAATGATTTCTTTGTATTTGGCGAACTAAACATTTAATTGGGAGAATTAAGGCATTTATTTGATTAAAAGCCGAATATTTAATATTATCAATTAAATCAAAATACTTATTTGTAAGAAATATTTGTTTCTGAACATTAAATATTTATTTGTGAACATTAAACATTTGTTTCTGAACATTAAATATTTGTTTCTGAGCATTAAATATTTATTTCTCAGGAATAAGACTTTTTTCAGAAAATTGCGTGGATTTATTGTTGATGAATACATTAATTTCAGGAAAATTAATTCCGTTTTTAATTTATTTATAGTGAACAAATATTTATTTCTCAAAAACAATGAAAATTTCGTATATTCATTAATATTAAATAAATTGTTAATTTTTGTTAATAATGCTGTTTAATTTGTTTATAATAAAAAAACTATTTCTCCTCGCACCTGCTTTGGGTATCCACCATCTTATATATTATTTAAAGAATTTGTTAAATAAATCTCTGCGCCAAAAGGATGTCATAGGTTGGTTTTTTGGAGAAAAGACAATCTGAACAATCTTTTTGCTACGCATGGTTTATTTAAAAAACATATAAACAATTTATATATAATAGCGACTTAATACCCAAAGAAGGTTCGAAGACAAATTATACGGATACAACAAATAAATGAATATAGAATATTAAAAACATTTCTATTCAAAAAAAATATATATAAAAATGTTTACTTACCTGGTTTATATTTGCAAAACTAAAATTTGATTTATATTAAAAAATGTATGCCTGACGATTTGTCTACAGTACGATGTATTAAAAAATCAATTTTGCTAAAAATTATAGTAGATATTTTTTTCACAAGTTGTAAAGCATATCGTCGGTCCACTGCCAAAACAACGAATGTGCATTTTTCTAATTTTTCAGAAGGGAAATAAAGTTCAATTTGTTGTTAAATATCCAAAGATAATTTATTTATAGGTATAAGTTTCCTAGTATAAAAATATTTCAAAAAATATTCAATATTCGCATTTGCGGTTTTGGCACTACAGACTAAAAAAAATATATTATTTTCCAACAGAAAAGTCGAAACCGGCAAATTTGCACATTCGATATTTTGTCATTAAAGCAACGTTATGGTAGGTATATATTTGCGAAATTAAAATGTATTTTATATTAAAAACATATATGCCTCATGAGTTGTTTATAATAAAATATATTCTAAAAAAATGATAGGGTAGATATCATATAATTTTTTATATAATTTTGCGTAGATGTAGGTACATACATAATATATCACTATCAGTATAATCAATTACACTCATGAACTATAACTTCATAATATCTCCATAGACACGATGACGTTAAAACATATATCTATTATGTTAATTCTTCTTCCATAGTTGCTAAGGTATTCATGCTTAATAAAGTTCTAAATTTTTTTAACTAATGTGTCTTATTAGAATTAGTTAAACCTCAAATTTATTATATATAAATCTGGATTTCCATGTCAAATTTTAAGAGAAAATTCAGGAAAATTGTAAATACCAGAAAATGCAGCCGTTATAACCGCTTATCCCGAGTAAAAGTTTTGCATTGAATTGATGCGAGGATGTAATCTTTAAAATAAAACGTAAACGAACAAGAAAAAATAATACAATGAAAATTACTACGAAATATCTTATAGATTGTATGGTAATAATAATATGAAATAATACAGTCTATAAATAACACCTAGTTAAAAAAATAATCTATTTATTTTTATGCAAAAAAAGAAAGTAATAAAAAAGAACATTTTAAACCGATATATTTCAGTACAGATTTTCCTTTTATTCTTTTCTTATTTTGACTGTAATGTGCTTAACTGGAACTTTTCAAAAATACTAAATAAGTGAGTTTATTATTAACTTAGAAATAATAGTAGAAAGTTCAAATAAAGATTAATTTTCAATTTTCTTTACCGCTTGTTTATTGTAATTTTTAATTGATGTGTCAGGTTAAGGATACAGACAAACAAATGTCTGTGTTAAAGGTAAACAAAATTAAATATATGAAAAATATTTACACATATTTATTAAAAAAATAACAAAAATAAATAACTCTGAACAAATTTTCACAACTAAACAGTTTTTGGCTAGGTTAGGTACTTTAATATGCTATGATAAACAAATTACCACGTACAAACATTAAAAACTTACATTTAAAAGTTTCTTTCAGGCTTTCCAGCCCTCATATTCTTCTAATAAACTATACATCTACCGAAAGGGACACAACACTTAACACAAAGCGAAAAAGGGAACAATGGCGTCTTGTTGAATCTTGTCTAATGCGCTACCGCGGTTTCGCCGGTAGAGGGCCAACATTTAGTTCTCAGAAACAAATTTATTAATGAGGAATAAATATTTCTTATTAGAATTAAATATTTATTTCCGCTATTAGGGTATAAACTTTAATAGTAAATATTTCTTTCTATGAAATAAATATAATGATGGAATAAATGTGGCAGATACAAATGTGTTATTCATGAGTAAATTTATTTCTTATAAATAATTATTTAATTACAAGAAATAAATATCAAGAGAATTCCTGAAATAAATCATTTAGTTTTGTCAATTAATCCAATCTTCGAAATATGCTTATTATAACAAAATTATGAAAAATATTTATTTGTCTGAATTAAATTTAATGCAGAATAATAAATATTTATTAAATTGAAAAAACTAAGGCTTCTTAGGCATTTCAAGCCAGATATTTCCCTCAGTGTATACAGAATATACAGAAAAATGACAAATAATCTAATATTTGTCCGTTTTTGGTATATATTTCCCTGCCAAGTTTAAGACTGATATCTTGAAAACTCTGGTAACTATTACTTGTCTAATGATTCCGTTGACACACACTAGTCTGGTTCCAAAATTGTGCACTGAGAGAATGATTTAGTTGGAAGAAATAAATTTTATTTCAACCAAATAAATGATTTCTTTGTATTTGGCAAACTAAACATTTAATTGCGAGAATTAAGGCATTTATTTGATTACAAGCCGAATATTTAATATTATCAATTAAATCAAAATACTTTTTTTGTAAGAAATATTTGTTTCTGAACATTAAATATTTATTTGTGAACATTAAACATTTTTTTCTGAACACTAAATATTTGTTTCTGAGCATTAAATATTTATTTCTCAGGAATAAGACTTTTTACAGAAAATTGCGTGGATTTATTGTTGATGAATACATTAATTCCGTTTTTAATTTATTTATAGTGAACAAATATTTATTTCTCAAAAACAATGAAAATTTCGTATATTCATTAATATTAAATAAATTGTTAATTTTGTTAATGTCGCTGTTTAATTTATTTATAATAAAAAAACTATTTCTCCTCGCACCTGCTTTGGGTATCCATCATCTTATAAATTATTTAAAGAATTTGTTAAATAAATCTCTGCGCCAAAAGGATTAGTCATAGGTTGGTTTTTTGGAGAAAAAAATAATCTGAACAATCCTTTTGCTACGCATGGTTTATTTAAAAAAATATATAAAAATTTATATAGAATAGCGACTTAATACCCAAAGAAGGTTCTAAGACAAATTATACGGATACAACAACAACAAATAAATGAATATAGATAATTAAGATATATATATATATATATATATACATATATATATATATATATATATATATATATATATATATATATATATATATATATATATATATATATATATATATATATATATATATATATATATATATATATACACATACATATACAGAGTGATTCATAAGTAATAGTACAACACTTAACTGTAGATAGTACTTAGAGACTTGAAACAAGTATACCTTTTTTTATTAAGAAATGATAAAGGACCTAAAGGTTTATGCGAAATCTGCAGTAAATGTACGGGTGAAAAAGTTACGGCCCTTTTAACACATTAAAGGTAGCGTACGTAGCGCCCTCTAGGAGCTAGACCAAAGTTGAAGGTGTTTTATGATTTCCCACCACAAATAACCCCAACCCACCAATTTTCATAATAAAATGTTAAAAATTGATTAAATTATAAAAAAATAAGTTTAACTCTAACACCCTGTATCTTTTTTACTTATCAACATTTCATTAAGGCGTTATTGGCTAAATCTTAACATTTTGACTCCTACTATCTACAGTTAAGTGTTGTACTTTACTTATGAATCACCCTGTATAAATTTTTACTTACCTGGTTTATATTTGCGAAATTAAAATTTGATTTATATTAAAAAATGTATGCTTCTCGATTTGTCTACAGTACGATGTATTAAAAAATCAATTTTGCTAAAAATTATAGTAGATATTTTTTTATTTTTTTTCACAAGTTGTAAAGCATATCGTCGGTCCACTGCCAAAACAACGAATGTGTATTTTTCTAATTTTTTCAGAAGAAGGGAAATAAAGTTCAATTTGTGGTTAAATATCCAAAGGTAATTTATTTATAGGTATAAGTTTCCTAGTATAAAAATATTTCAAAAATATTCAATATTCGCATTTGCGGTTTTGGCATTGCAGACTGAAAAAAATACATTATTTTCTAACAGAAAAGTCGACACCGGCAAATTTGCATATTCGATGTTTTGTCATTAAAGCAACGTTATGGTGGGTATATATTTCCGAAATTAAAATTTATTTTATATTAAAATCATGTATGCTTCACGAGTTGTTTATAATCAAACATATTCTAAAAAATGATAGGGTAGATATCATATAATTTTTTATATAATTTTGCGTAGATGTAGGTACATACATAATATATCACTATCAGTATAATCAATTACTCTCATGAACTATAACTTCATCCATAGACACGATGACGTTAAAACATATATCTATTATGTTAATTCTTCTTCCATAGGTGTTAAGGTATTCATGCTTAATAAAGTTCTAAATTTTTTTTAACTAATGTGTCTTATTAGAATCAGTTAAACCTCAAATTTATTATATATAAATCTGGATTTCCATGTCAAATTTCAAGAGAAAATTCAGGAAAATTGTAAATATCAGGAAATGCAGCCATTATAACTGCTTATACCGAGTAAAAGTTTTACATTGAATTGATGCGAGGATATAATCTTTAAAATAAAACGTAAACGAACAAGAAAAAATAAAACAAAGAAAATTATTGCGAAATATCTTATAGATTGTATGGTAATAATAATATAAAATAATACGGTCTATAAATAACACCTACTTAAAAAAATAATCTACATGTTTATTTTTATGCAAGAAAGAAAGTAATAAAAGAGAACATTCTAAACCGATATATTTGAGTACAGATTTTCCTTTTTATTCTTTTCTTATTTAGACTGTAATGTGCTTAACTGGAACTTTTCAAAAATACCAAATAAGTGAGTTTGTTATTAACTTAGAAATAATAGTAGAAAGTTCAAATAAAGATTAATTTTCTTTACCGCTTGTTTATTGTTATTTTTAATTGACGTGTCAGATTAAGGATACAGATAAACAAATGTCTGTGTTAAAGGTAAACAAAATTAAATATATGAAAAATATTTACACATACTTATTAAAAAACAAAAATAAATAACTGAAAAAATTTTCACAACTAAACAGTTTTTGGCTACGTTAGGTACTTTAATATGCTATGATAAACAAATTACCACGTACAAACATTAAAAACTTACATTTAAAAGTTTCTTTGAGGCTTTCCAGCCCCCATTATACATCTACCGAAAGGGACACAACACTCAACACAAAGCTTTTAATAAGAGAAAAAAGGGAACAATGGCGTCTTGTTGAAGCTTGTTTAATGCGCTACCGCGGTTTCGCCGGTAGAGGGCCAACATTTAGTTCTCAGAAACAAATTTATTAATGAGGAATAAATATTTCTTATTAGAATTAAATATTTATTTCCGCTATTAGGGTATAAACTTTAATAGTAAATATTTCTTTCTATCAAATAAATATAATGATGTAATAAATGTGGCAGATACAAATGTGTTATTCATGAGTAAATTTATTTCTTATAAATAATTATTTAATTACAAAAAATAAATACCAAGAGAATTCCTGCAATAAATCATTTAGTTTTGTCAATTAATCCAATCTTCGAAATATGCTTATTATAACAAAATTATGAAAAATAATTATTTGTCTGAATTAAATATAATGCAGAATAATAAATATTTATTAAATTGAAAAAACTAAGGCTTCTTAGTCATTTCAAGCCAGATATTTCCTTCAGTGTGTTAACATTTGGACTCTGATACACAATTAATATAATTTGTTGTTAATTATTTGACCAATTTTGGTAAAGAAAGCCAATCGGATATTTTGCCACTCAAGAAATTAATTTTTACTTCTTGACTCGATCCCCAAGTGCAGTATTTTTAAGGCACCCAGTATAGAACGTATTCAAAAACATTTGTTTTAACAGCGCAAGTGGACAATACTTCTTGGAAACCAACAGGAACACACCATACGCTAAAGGTTAGGAAAAATTAATGGTCCTTTTACATTTTTATGTATAATGTTTTATATAATTATTATAAATAATTGTGTAGCTGTTATGTGAAAATAAATAAAAAAAACATTGCAATTTTAATAGCATTTTTATTTACTAATTAGGATACATTAGTAGTTAAACCAGTTAGTAGAACTTCTGTCAGTCTCTCAATTTCTCCGCGATTAATTAATTTCTCAGAATGATTTCGTATAGGTAGTGTAGGTCAACACCAGTCGGAAACAGAGTAACTGAGCTATGCATTTAAATTGTTTGTTGACTTCGAATGGCAATTGATTGGCGGCTATACAATGTAACAAAGACACTTATGGGGTATTTATCTTTCCTTGTCTGACAAATGCAAATCGAAAATTTTCCAAGTTTTTAATATAAAAAAGTTTTTATATCAGGATTTATATGTATCAGTTCACCTAAGGTTAGAAACATTAATATTTTACGTTATTTTTAAAGGTAGGTGGTAAATTAAAAATATATCCAATTTCTAATTGTGTCCACGGCCTAAATGAATTCTTTCCAGAAGATTATACTCTGAGGCATTTTACGTTATTTTCTTAATTCATGATTAGGAAGCGCAAATATTTGCCATTTTTCAGGGCCGGCAGTTACACAAAAAAAACCTATTGCAGGTATATAAGTTAATATACTAAATACATAAAAAATTATGTGGTGTGTTAATTTATATACCTGTAATGTGTGCAACCAACATCACCAGTATTGAGGCAGGGAACCGGGACAAACGTATATAATGTTATAGGTAACTGGGCCCTTATTCCTTAGTTAGCAACACGAGACCGTGTACAAAATGGTGTTTGGCATATGATTCGCTAACATTCTCGCATACAATGCTCCTGCCAATTTTGCCGGTACAGTTACAAAAAAGAATTTGTTTGTGGTTTGTTTGTCATGTTTTGTATACAGTGTGGAAATTAAGTAACGCATAAATTCAGTAATTCCGTTGATATTAATTTTTTGGAAAAAATCTCGAAGGGGTATAGCGATTTTATCTTCAGCAAATATTTTCAGTCTAATTTCAGTTTCTTATGTTATTTATTTTTTAAGTTATGACGTCATCGACTTTTTTTTTAAATGACAACCTATATTTTTTATTATTGATTTTGGTAGTAGATTTTATTCTGGTTCCGACCGTATAAAATTTTCGATATGTTATTATTTGAAAAAATCTATAAAAACAGTCTTAAAGTTCAAATAATAAAAATTCATTAAATTGGGTAAATTTATCTAGTTGCCGGTGTATCACATTAGTTACGGCTGTCAGATTTGAATAATTTGTAAATGTCACAATAGAATAAGTGTTATTATTTTGCTTTTTCTAAATTAGAAAAACTATTTTATTAATAAGAATGGTACAGTTGAGCGACAAACAGAGAATTGAAGTGTTAATAATGATTGGTTATCGCGACAGAGCTAGAACACATCAAGAACTGTGTCATCTTTTTAGAGAAAAATACCCGGATCAGCCCATAAATCAATTAACAATTAGTAGGATTGAAAAAAAAATTCGGGAACATGGCGCTGTAAAGAATATTCCAAAAAACTGGACGTCCGGCGACATTAAATGAAGGTACACAACTTGATGTGCTACTAGAAATTGAAAACAATCCACATTCAACTAGTAGAAGCATTGCTTTGAACCACAATATAAGCCACACTACAGTTCTAAAACTTTTGAAAGTTCAAAAATTCCACCCATATAAGGTGTACTTGGTTTATGTGTTGACAGAAAATGCCTTTGATCGTAGGCAAGAGTTTTGCGAACAAATGATGGAAATTTGCAACCGCGATCCAATGTTTTTCTAGCGTGTTTTATTTTCGGATGGAGCAACATTTTGTTTAAATGGCCATGTCAATAGACAGAATTGTAGATATTGGGCTAGGGACAATCCCCATTGGATGAAGGAAAGTCATATCCAATATCCTCAGATAGTTAATGTTTGGGCAGGAATTATTGGTGACAGAATTATAGGTCCATTCTTTTTTGAAAACAATTTGACTGGAGATAGATACCTGCAATTTTTACAGTTAGAATTGATGCCTGCATTAGCTGCATTATTCCCCAATGCAAATAACCCTGACCTACCAAATAATACCATTTGGTTACAACAAGATGGCGCTCCGCCTCATTACGCAATTATTGTGCGACGCTACTTGGACCAAGTTCTCCCAGCAAGATAGATAGGAAGAATAGGTCAGATAGAATGGCCGCCTAGGTCTCCTGATCTAACGCCATTAAACTTCTTTTTATGGGGTACTTAAAAGTAAAGTGTACAACAATCGACCCAATAATTTAGACGATCTCAGGCAAAGAATTCAACATGAGATTAGGTTAATATCGCCTCAAACTATTCATAATGTGAGAAATGAATTTTATAATCGTCTTGGCTATTGTCAAATGGTACAGAGTCGTCAATTTGAACATTTAGTGTGAATGTAATTTAACAACTGTTATTTCTGTGCTTATTTTTTTGTGTTTGATGATACTGTTAGATTTTTTCTGGTTCAATTTAGTTTCTTTTTATACTAATGTTTGCCTCACGAAGTTATCGTTATTACTAACTTTAAATTGAGCAGCTAATAAATTTCTAGTTCGATTTTTCAACTATTTGTATAATTTCAAAATAAAAACGAATGTGCCGTCGATAACTTTCCGTCAAACTTAGGCAACTAGATAAATTTACCCAATTTAATGAATTTTTATTATTTGAACTTTAAGACTGTTTTTCTCGATTTTTTCAAATAATAACATATTGAAAATTTTATACGGTCGGAACCAGAATAAAATCTACTATCAAAATCAATAATAAAAAATATAGGTTGTCATTTAAAAAAAAATCGATGACATCATAACTTAAAAAATAAATGACATAAGAAACTAAAATTAGACTGAAAATATTTGCTGACGTTAAAATCGCTATACCCCTTCGAGATTGTTTCCAAAAAAATTAATATCAACGGAATTATTGAATTTATGCGTTACTTAATTTCCACACTGTATGTAGTCTATCTTGGAAAGTTTTTTTGAGGTTTTTTGCAAAAACGTACCAGATTTTCCTTTACCTGGTAGCCATCTCTGGGGATGCTAAGGGAGTAACGGACCGGGTGTCCGGCGAAGGCCATATACATTATTCTCTTTAATTGTTAATAAAATTGTTTTGAATTTGAATTTGATTTAGGTACCTGTAATTTTCCATTCTCAAAAACTGTTGATTGAAATTAATCAACAAATTTAGTACATTTTTCCGTTGGAAAAAATTAACAGGCAAAAGAATATTTCAAGAAATTTAAGGCGGGTTGTTAATATCACCCATTTGTAAACAAGCTAGGTGAACGAAAAAATTTCGTATGTGCTTCTTCATTAGTAAAACAGATATGTTAAATTTGTTTTTCTTTCGATTACGATATTCTGACAGAGAGAATAAAAACTGTCTTTTGGCAAATCTTTTTAAGGGGGTGGAGTTGCTCAGGAAAGGCTTATTTTGAAAATTTTACATGCAAAACTGAATTAAATTTTTAACGAGGGATCGACAGTACAAATTTTTGCACAATATGACGAGACACCTTGTATATTATGTATTTGTGAAATGTTACCTAGCAAAAATGTACATCAATATGTATTTTATTTATATCAATAAATTAATTCCTATATCAATTATCTAATAAGCTTAAATGTCAAAGAAAATAATTTTTTATCAGTTTTCTTTATGACCCCTGTGGTGCTTGTGTGGTGCAAATTCCAACACAACACCATATTGACCATGTTACCAAGAAATTATCACAGAATACATATTCTTATATCACCTAATGTGTTATTATTGGCAGTTTGATATTGTTTAATATTTATTTAAATTATTAATTTTCATACCACTCTCATAATAGGTAGTAGTAGTAGTAGCTACTTATTTTACTAGGCAAGTAGGCCACAATGGGCCCTTTTTACCTAGGGACCTACAGTTTAGCGTGGACTTCGAACCACGGTCCTCGACTGTCAACTAACCCACCGCCTGGGCCTGCCCGCCTGCACCGCTAGCAGAGTGGCAAACCTCCTGGGTAGGTCTCTTCGAACCTCCACCCGGGCTCGCCTCTCCGCCTGCATCAGGCTAGCGGCCTTCCCGGGATTGTCTGTTGACAGCCTACCGACTAGATGAGCTATCGTTCATCCATCCAATTGCCGGACTCGATCAGTGCTGCTTAACTTCACTGATCGAATATCGGATATTAAACGGATGTCCATACCTCATCCCCCTCATAATAGGTAAATCATTAACCTAATTAATAACAAGAAATATACCTTTTTTTTAAAAAATGTAACATTTAACTATTGCTATTATGCAGTTGATTAAGTATTGAACAAAATATCTTCCACTTGTTTAGCATTTACGAGTAATATAAAAAGGGAGTGCTTAGTTTTTGTCGTATATTAAATGTTAAAATGATACTTAAAAAGGAATTAATCGATACTTTAAAATACAAATGACTGCAGAATCCGTTAAAACAACTACTTCGTCCTAGCTATACGCTAAAAGAAGTTGAATTATATAACAGAATTCACATAATTTTATAACAAGAAAATATTTACAACGCATTTATCGACACAGTAAAGATTACATTAATTATTAAGAAAGCATTTGTTTACGAACTATATTGTGCGGACTTTTGTAAAACTAATAATAAGTAATTTAATTTGAATATGGATAACACCTTTTCTATCAAACTTCACCTTATGTTTATATGTAATATTACACATGCAGCGGTTAAAACTTTTTCAATGTGGTGTAAATAAAATTGCTACCATATTTTTGTCTTATCTTAACGATAAGTTATAAATGTATTAGATTAATGCAAATATTTATCAGTAAAAAATTGTCATATTTATTCATAGTAATCAGTAAGCTTAAAATAATTAAAAATTAATGGTCAATAAATGATATTTATTTTTATACACACCCGAGTTTTAGAGGAATTACTTTGTCTTTATCAAACAATAGATTGAGATTATATTATGGTTTTAATATAAAAATAAAAGATTTACTTAATCCCTAACGTATACAAAGATGATCAAAATATCTATGTAAATACGTAGCCATTAGTTGTGACAAATTAAAGAATTTTTACTACTTGTCCTCGATCTGATATGCTTAATATGGCAATCGAAGCATATCTCGTCATAAAATTATGTTACTGAATAGAAAAATAGGTTGTTTACCAAATATTTTTTGGGTTGTTATTTATTGCTAAGAATGTACATTTTATATGCAACTCATCAACTTAAACTATAGACTGCATAGATAAACATTAAACAAAAATATTTGTTGACCCCACGTAATAGATGTAAGTTCTTTATTATATATAAGTTTTTCCGAGTTGACTTTGGCCAGTAGACGTAAACTAGAATTAGAAAATGAAGATCTGCATAGTCTTTGCGTTAATCACTTTGTTCTTCTCTGCACTAGGTAAGAGCCTTTGTTCTCGTACATTGTAGAGAAATATTTTTTGTGCATCATTTCGTATAGTATTAATAGCGTCTTAATCCTGGTTTATCTAATCTTCCGTGACCTTAAAAAATGTGTAAAATGAAATTTTAACTAATCTACATAAAATACCCATATCACCGATCATCGAAATCCAAGGAATAAGTTAAGAAATTGTTATGAATCTGTAAGGAAATATGTCAAATGAAATGTTATTTAGTTCTGTTTACATATTCTATGTGTTTTGTGTTCTTCCGCTTTCAGTTTGAGCAACATTTTGACTTAATTTATTTATTCTTCTTAATATATTTCCTTACAGAATGAAATCTATAATTTTAGTGGGGCTATTAAATTTAGTTAACCGACTAATTTTAGTCGGTTAGTGTATAGACCAAAATTTGTTGATATTCGATTATTTGTGCTTAAGGTAGAGATCGTAGAGTAATTGAGATATAGGCATTTTGGATCATTATAAATATTTAAAAAACTGAACATGATACGATATTTAAAGTTGTTTTAGTACCATAAGTCAGTCCAGTGCATTTAGACAAAAAATGAATCGTTTAAAGAAAAAAGTCCAAGAAAGCTACATTTTTTTACACATTAATTTAGATATTCTAAACAACATTTTAAAAGTTCCTAATAATCCGTGGTACGCACAATTCTTGTAGGAGTTTAAAAAGTTAAAAAAAGTGTTTTTTCGCGAATATCTCCGTTTCCTTTAATTTTACGAGTAGAAACGTTATTATAATCTCGAATCATTAAGAAAATTATCTACAAAAAAGTTGTTACTCGTTTTATCACACGAGTTATAATTTTCGAGAAAACTTGTTGTAAATTTATGATAAGCAAATTTTACTGTATTCTAAGCTTAATAAATTTATAAATTTGGTCCTATATTAAAAACAAAACAAGGAATTTTTTATGAAAGAGGTTTTAATGTGATTTATAAATTATGAACTCAATCATTCAGTAGAGACAATATGCAGAATTATGAATATTCAAGGTATAATCATGCGTTATCAAGAACAGATAGTTATCTTTCTTTCACATCTTATTTTTCTTCCTTTCATTTTTCTCCTCCTTCTTCTCTTTCGTCTCTTTCTTCTCTTCTTTCTACATTTCCTTCTTCTTCTCCTTTTCTTATATTTTCTTCGATTTCATCACGAGCATTTAAAAAAGATTGTCCGTAACAAATGTGAAGAGCAATAGAATCACAGCCACACAATTTTCCGCAACCTTTTGATCAATTGCAAAAGATCATACCTATTCAAAGACAATCCGGAGTTGGAGGTGTTGATGTTTTTCTTTGCCCATCCCCAATATTGGTGGTTCAGCTCATTGTCCAACCACTTCTGCACCTGAAAATATACTTCGATCGCTTGTCTAATAATTTCAGAGCTTCCGCTTTACTTATGTGGAAGAGAGCAGATGATGTATCACATCCGAGGAATGCATGTAGAAATAATTTGCGATCCTTACTCCCTGTATGTTTGTCAAAACTCAAGAATTGAATTTTTTTTTGTTCCACAGTTCCTGTGCTTGATTTTAAAAAAATATTTCTTCATTATTATTATTGGAGATATTAATATAAACATAAAACTTGATAATGACATTACAAATGAATATTTAACTATAATGAGCGAATATAATTTTAATTTAATAGTTTTACCAGAGTAACTGAAAGTACCAAATCATGTATAGACCATATCTTTCTTAAAACCAAACAAGATACTTCGAAAAACGTGTCTATTGTCTTAAAGACTAATATTACCGATCATTACCCTATCGGTATTAAAATTTTAGTTGATAATGAAATAAATACTAATACTAGAAATGAAAATTATGTCAAAATGATAGATTATAAAAAATTAGAAATGTTAGTGAAAGATATTGACTGGTACACTTTTTATAACAGTCAATCCATCGGTGAGGCTACAGATTTTCTAGTAGATAAAATAACAAAAGCAGTCAATGATAGTTCGTTTTGTAAAAAATGTTGTCTTAAAGAAAGGAATCTAAAATCTTCGATTACAAAAGGTTTAATAAACTACATTAGCAAAAGAGATAAGATATAAAAATGTTAAAAAATATCCAAATAACATTGAAATTATAACGTAATATATACATCATAGAAATAGGTTAAATGAAATTAATAAATCTACTAAATACAACTATTACAAGACAAAAATTTCTAATAATAAAAAAAACAGTCAACATTTATGGAATGTTGTAAAGGAAATTAGTAACTCAAATAATAAAAAAACCCTAATAAAAGTAGTCAAAACTGATTCCAGAACAACATCTCGCGTTATTATAAACTGTTAACTTTGTGGACATTGATATAAAAGGAGTCTACTGAAAAATCGTATCTTTTTTGCCAATTTTTTTTCATATATATTCAATGTGCTTATTAAATTTCAATTCCCGGTCAATTACTAGACCTAAGTATTTTATTTCCTGAACAATCTCAACTTTTTCATTATTTATTAGAATATTAAGATTTAAACTGATAAATTTGTTGTACAAATAATTATTACCCACAAACATACATTTAGATTTCAATTCATTTACCTTAAGTTTATTGATTTAAAATTTTTCTGTCAAAACCTTTAATTCAAAGTTTACAGTAGCTATCATCTCCTCAGAATTAGTATTTTCATAATAGATAAGGGTGTCGTCAGCAAATAGATGGATTTTACATTTTCTCAACACATTCCCAAGGTCATTTATATAGAGAATAAATAATAAAGGAACAAGAACACTGCCTTGAGGGACTCCAAATTTATTTAGTATTTGCTTAGATGAATTCCCATTCATTTTTGTCATTTGGTACCTATTAATTATAATTTTTTGTAAATATTCTTGTAGAATAAGACAATAGTCTAAATTATCAGTTGCAGAGTATAACCTGCAATCATCAGCATACAACAGAGTACTACATCGTAGTTCCGAGCTAATGTCATTTATAAACATTATGAATAATAGCGGTCCCAGAACGGACCCCGAGGAACGCCTGAGGTTGCTGTTATTTCGTAAAGATGACGTCAACCTGGCCACAGTCAAGTGTCTCTACTCTATATTGAGTCAAATTCGTAGTTGTAGACCTGCCAGATAGAAACTCATCATGATTAATGAAAATTTGGGATTTGACGTGGAAAATTAATATATTATAAATTACAGTCTCAAATAATTTACTGAAGTTACATAGAATTATAATATGCCTGTAGTTTTCTATAGCGGATTTGTCTCGTTTTTTATAAACATTTTTCATAAATCAGGGAAGGCTCCAGTTTGATGCGACAAACTGGAAATAATTAACAAAAGTACTGCGAACAACATAGCTCAATCCTTCAAAAGAGATGCGGCTATTCCATCCGAACCAGTAGTTAATTTCGGATTGACTCTTTTGAGTGCATTTAATATGTCTTCCTCATAAATTTTGGAAACAGGAAGTTGTGAAAAGT